>BMAO01011844.1:0-22580 GCA_019973975.1 Trichonephila clavata
TTTAACCACAGATAAGAAACGCAGACCCAGAAGAAAAGAGAGAAAACTAAGAAAAGAGGTAGGCCAGAGGCCAAAAGCCTGGAAAAAGGAAAACAGCCAGTCAAGAAAGAGATCCTCAGCGATCCGGAAGACATCTTGTCAGTTCACATGAGCATTCTGATGAAGAAACTGGAAGAGAGAGGGGAGGTAAAGGAAAAACGAAACCTAAGAATGAACAGAAAGCACGAAGAAAGAAAAAAATGAAACCACGTCAAAAACGTTCCAGAAGAAGGGACAAGCGGAAATCGACCAGCAGAAAAAGGAAACCTTCAGAAGTGGAAGAATACACCGGTGATTCCGAAAGCGAAGAAAAGATTACAAAGAAAATGAGGAGGCCTACAAAACTTCGTGAGAGACCAAGAATACCATCTGCACTGCATTCTATTGAGGAAAATGTAGAGAAATTGAAAGGCAGACCTTTACGCAAAAAGCATCAGAAAAGACCACACATTCCGCATTCAAAACGACACAAAAAAGGAGATTTAACCACAGATAAGAAACGCAGACCCAGAAGAAAGAGAGAGAAAACTAAGAAAAGAGGTAGGCCCAGAGGCCAAAAGCCTGGAAAAAGGAAAACAGCCAGTCAAGAAAGAGATCCTCAGCGATCCGAAAGACATCTTGTCAGTTCACATGAGCATTCTGGTGAAGAAACTGGAAGAGAGAGGGGAGGTAAAGGAAAAACGAAACCTAAGAACGAACAGAAAGCACGAAGAAAGAAAAAAATGAAACCACGTCGAAAACGTTCCAGAAGAAGGGACAAGCGGAAATCGACCAGCAGAAAAAGGAAACCTTCAGAAGCGGAAGAATACACCGGTGATTGCGAAAGCGAAGAAAAGATTAGAATGAAAACGCAGAGGCCTACAAAACGTCGTGAGAGACCAAGAATACCATCTGCACTGCATTCTAGTGAAGAAACTGTAGAGAAATTGAAAGGCAGACCCTCCGCAAAAAGCATCAGAAAAGACCACACATTCCGCTTCAAAACGACACAAAAAAGGAGATTTAACCACAGATAAGAAACGCAGACCAGAAGAAGAGAGAGAAAACTAAGAAAAGAGGTAGGCCAGAGGCCAAAAGCCTGGAAAAAGGAAAACAGTCAGTCAAGAAAGAGATCCTCAACGATCCGAAAGACATCTTGTCAGTTCACATGGGCATTCTGGTGAAGAAACTGGAAGAGAGAGGGTAGGTAAAGGAAAAACGAAAAGACCTAAGAACGAACACAAATCACGAAGAAAGAAAAATATGAAACCACGTCGAAAACGTTCCGGAAGAAGCAACAAGAGGAAATCGACCAGCAGAAAAAGGAAACTTCAGAAGGGAAGAATACACCGGAGATTCCGAAAGCGAAGAAAAGATTAGAAAGAATATGAGGAGGCCTACAAAACTTCGCGAGAGACCAAGAATACCATCTGCACTGCATTCTAGTGAAGAAACTGTAGAGAAATTGAAAGGCAGACCCTCACGCAAAAAGCATCAGAAAAGACCACACATTCCGCATTCAAAACGACACAAAAAAGGAGATTTAACCACAGATAAGAAACGCAGACCCAGAAGAAAGAGAGAGAAAACTAAGAAAAGAGGTAGGCCCAGAGGCCAAAAGCCTGGAAAAAGGAAAACAGCCAGTCAAGAAAGAGATCCTCAGCGATCCGAAAGACATCTTGTCAGTTCACATGAGCATTCTGGTGAAGAAACTGGAAGAGAGAGGGGAGGTAAAGGAAAAACGAAAAGACCTAAGAACGAACACAAATCACGAAGAAAGAAAAATATGAAACCACGTCGAAAACGTTCCGGAAGAAGGACAAGCGGAAATCGACCAGCAGAAAAAGGAATCTTCAGAAGTGGAAGAATACACCGGTGATTCCGAAAGCGAAGAAAAGATTAGAAAGAAAACGCAGAGGCCTACAAAACGTCGTGAGAGACCAAGAATAGCATCTGCACTGCATTCTAGTGAAGAAACTGTAGAAAAATTGAAAGGCAGACCCTCACGCAAAAAGCATCAGAAAAGACCACACATGCCGCATTCAAAACGACACAAAAAAGGAGATTTAACCACAGATAAGAAACGCAGACCCAGAAGAAGAGAGAGAAAACTAAGAAAGAGGTAGGCACAGAGGCCAAAAGCCTGGAAAAAGAAAACAGCCAGTCAGAAAGAGATCCTAACGATCCGAAAGACATCTTGTCAGTTCACATGAGCATTCTGGTGAAGAAACTGGAAGAGAGAGGGGAGGTAAAGGAAGAACGAAAAGACCTAAGAACGAACACAAAGCACGAAGAAAGAAAAAAATGAAACCACGTCGAAAACGTTCCAGAAGAAGGGACAAGCGGAAATCGACCAGCAGAAAAAGGAAACCTTCAGAAGTGGAAGAATACACCGGTGATTCCGAAAGCGAAGAAAAGATTAAAAGAAAACGAGGAGGCCTACAAAACGTCGTGAGAGACCAAGAATAGCATCTGCACTGCATTCTAGTGAAGAAACTGTAGAAAAATTGAAAGGCAGACCCTCACGCAAAAAGCATCAGAAAAGACCACACATGCCGCATTCAAAACGACACAAAAAAGGAGATTTAACCACAGATAAGAAACGCAGACCCAGAAGAAAGAGAGAGAAAACTAAGAAAAGAGGTAGGCCAGAGGCCAAAAGCCTGGAAAAAGGAAAACAGCCAGTCAGAAAGAGATCCTCAACGATCCGAAAGACATCTTGTCAGTTCACATGAGCATTCTGGTGAAGAAACTGGAAGAGAGAGGGGAGGTAAAGGAAAAACGAAAAGACCTAAGAACGAACACAAATCACGAAGAAAGAAAAATATGAAACCACGTCGAAAACGTTCCGGAAGAAGGGACAAGCGGAAATCGACCAGCAGAAGAAGGAAACCTTCAGAAGGGAAGAATACACCGGTGATTCCGAAAGCGAAGAAAAGATTAGAAGAAAACGCAGAGGCCTACAAAACGTCGTGAGAGACCAAGAATACCATCTGCACTGCATTCTAGTGAAGAAACTGTAGAGAAATTGAAAGGCAGACCCTCCCGCAAAAAGCATCAGAAAAGACCACACATTCCGCCTTCAAAACGACACAAAAAAGGAGATTTAACCACAGAGAAGAAACGCAGACCCAGAAGAAAGAGAGAAAAACTAAGAAAAGAGGTAGGCCAGAGGCCAAAAGCCTGGAAAAAGGAAAACAGCCAGTCAAGAAAGAGATCCTCAACGATCCGAAAGACATCTTGTCAGTTCACATGAGCATTCTGGTGAAGAAACTGGAAGAGAGAGGGGAGGTAAAGGAAAAACGAAACCTAAGAATGAACACAAAGCACGAAGAAAGAAAAAAATGAAATCACGTCGAAAACGTTCCAGAAGGGACAAGCGGAAATCGACCAGCAGAAAAAGGAAACATTCAGAAGTGGAAGAATACAACGGTGATTCCGAAAGCGAAGAAAAGATTAGAAAGAAAACGCAGGGGCCTACAAAACGTCGTGAGAGACCAAGAATACCATCTGCACTGCATTCTAGTGAAGAAACTGTAGAGAAATTGAAAGGCAGACCCTCCGCAAAAAGCATCAGAAAAGACCACACATTCCGCCTTCAAAACGACACAAAAAAGGAGATTTAACCACAGATAAGAAACGCAGACCCAGAAGAAGAGAGAGAAAACTAAGAAAAGAGGTAGGACCAGAGGCCAAAAGCCTGGAAAAAGGAAAACAGTCAGTCAAGAAAGAGATCCTCAACGATCCGAAAGACATCTTGTCAGTTCACATGAGCATTCTGGTGAAGAAACTGGAAGAGAGAGGGGAGGTAAAGGAAAAACGAAAAGACCTAAGAACGAACACAAAGCACGAAGAAAGAAAAATATGAAACCACGTCGAAAACGTTCCGGAAGAAGGGACAAGCGGAAATCGACCAGCAGAAAAAGGAAACTTCAAAAGGAGGAATACACCGGAGATTCCGAAAGCGAAGAAAAGATTAGAAAGAAAACGCAGGGGCCTACAAAACGTCGTGAGAGACCAAGAATAGCATCTGCACTGCATTCTAGTGAAGAAACTGTAGAAAAATTGAAAGGCAGACCCTCACGCAAAAAGCATCAGAAAAGACCATACATGCCGCATTCAAAACGACACAAAAAAGGAGATTTAACCACAGATAAGAAACGCAGACCCAGAAGAAAGAGAGAGAAAACTAAGAAAAGAGGTAGGCGCCGAGGCCAAAAGCCTGGAAAAAGGAAAACAGTCAGTCAAGAAAGAGATCCTCAACGATCCGAAAGACATCTTGTCAGTTCACATGAGCATTCTGGTGAAGAAACTGGAAGAGAGAGGGGAGGTAAAGGAAAAACGAAAAGACCTAAGAACGAACACAAAGCACGAAGAAAGAAAAAAATGAAACCACGTCGAAAACGTTCCAGAAGAAGGGACAAGCGGAAATCGACCAGCAGAAAAGGAAACTTCAGAAGGGAAGAATACACCGGTGATTCCGAAAGCGAAGAAAAGATTACAAAGAAATGAGGAGGCCTACAAAACTTCGCGAGAGACCAAGAATACCATCTGCACTGCATTCTAGTGAAGAAACTGTAGAGAAATTGAAAGGCAGACCCTCACGCAAAAAGCATCAGAAAAGACCACACATGCCGCATTCAAAACGACACAAAAAAGGAGATTTAACCACAGATAAGAAACGCAGACCCAGAAGAAAGAGAGAGAAAACTAAGAAAAGAGGTAGGCCAGAGGCCAAAAGCCTGGAAAAAAGAAAACAGCCAGACCAGAAAGAGATCCTGAACGATCCGAAAGACATCTTGTCAGTTCACATGAGCATTCTGGTGAAGAAACTGGAAGAGAGAGGGGAGGTAAAGGAAAAACGAAAAGACCTAAGAACGAACAAAGCACGAAGAAAGAAAAAATGAAACCACGTCGAAAACGTTCCGAAGAAGGGACAAGCGGAAATCGACCAGCAGAAAAGGAAACCTTCAGAAGTGGAAGAATACACCGTGATTCCGAAAGCGAAGAAAAGATTAGAAAGAAAAGCAGAGGCCTACAAAACGTCGTGAGAGACCAAGAATACCATCTGCACTGCATTCTATGAAGAAACTGTAGAGAAATTGAAAGGCAGACCTCACGCAAAAGCATCAGAAAAGACCACACATTCCGCATTCAAAACGACACAAAAAAGGAGATTTAACCACAGATAAGAAACGCAGACCCAGAAGAAAGAGAGAGAAAACTAAGAAAAGAGGTAGGCCAGAGGCCAAAAGCCTGGAAAAAGGAAAACAGCCAGTCAAGAAAGAGATCCTCAACGATCCGAAAGACATCTTGTCAGTTCACATGAGCATTCTGGTGAAGAAACTGGAAGAGAGAGGGGAGGTAAAGGAAAAACGAAAAGACCTAAGAACGAACAAAAGCACGAAGAAAGAAAAAATGAACCACGTCGAAAACGTTCCAGAAGAAGGGACAAGCGGAAATCGACCAGCAGAAAAAGGAAACCTTCAGAAGTGGAAGAATACACCGGTGATTCCGAAAGCGAAGAAAAGATTAGAAAGAAAATGAGGAGGCCTACAAAACTTCGTGAGAGACCAAGAATACCATCTGCACTGCATTCTAGTGAAGAAACTGTAGAGAAATTGAAAGGCAGACCTCACGCAAAAAGCATCAGAAAAGACCACACATCCGCATTCAAAACGACACAAAAAAGGAGATTTAACCACAGATAAGAAACGCAGACCCAGAAGAAAGAGAGAGAAAACTAAGAAAAGAGGTAGGCCCAGAGGCCAAAAGCCTGGAAAAAGGAAAACAGCCAGTCAAGAAAGAGATCCTCAACGATCCGAAAGACATCTTGTCAGTTCACATGAGCATTCTGGTGAAGAAACTGGAAGAGAGAGGGGAGGTAAAGGAAAAACGAAAAGACCTAAGAACGAACACAAAGCACGAAGAAAGAAAAATATGAAACCACGTCGAAAACGTTCCGGAAGAAGGGACAAGCGGAAATCGACCAGCAGAAGAAGGAAACCTTCAGAAGGGAAGAATACACCGGTGATTCCGAAAGCGAAGAAAAGATTAGAAGAAAACGCAGAGGCCTACAAAACGTCGTGAGAGACCAAGAATACCATCTGCACTGCATTCTAGTGAAGAAACTGTAGAGAAATTGAAAGGCAGACCCTCCGCAAAAAGCATCAGAAAAGACCACACATTCCGCCTTCAAAACGACACAAAAAAGGAGATTTAACCACAGATAAGAAACGCAGACCCAGAAGAAGAGAGAGAAAACTAAGAAAAGAGGTAGACCCAGAGGCCAAAAGCCTGGAAAAAGGAAATCGGCCAGTCAAGAAAGAGATCCTCAGCGATCCGAAAGACATCTTGTCAGTTCACATGAGCATTCTGGTGAAGAAACTGGAAGAGAGAGGGGAGGTAAAGGAAAAACGAAAAGACCTAAGAACGAACACAAATCACGAAGAAAGAAAAATATGAAACCACGTCGAAAACGTTCCGGAAGAAGGACAAGCGGAAATCGACCAGCAGAAAAAGGAAACTTCAGAAGTGGAAGAATACAACGGAGATTCCGAAAGCGAAGAAAAGATTAGAAAGAAAACGCAGAGGCCTACAAAACGTCGTGAGAGACCAAGAATAGCATCTGCACTGCATTCTAGTGAAGAAACTGTAGAAAAATTGAAAGGCAGACCCTCACGCAAAAAGCATCAGAAAAGACCACACATTCCGCTTCAAAACGACACAAAAAAGGAGATTTAACCACAGATAAGAAACGCAGACCCAGAAGAAGAGAGAGAAAACTAAGAAAAGAGGTAGGCCCAGAGGCCAAAAGCCTGGAAAAAGGAAAACAGCCAGGCAAGAAAGAGATCCTCAGCGATACGAAAGACATCTTGTCAGTTCACATGAGCATTCTGGTAAAGAAACTGGAAGAGAGAGGGGAGGTAAAGGAAAAACGAAAAGACCTAAGAAGAACAGAAAGCACGAAGAAAGAAAAATATGAAACCACGTCGAAAACGTTCCAGAAGGGACAAGCGGAAATCGACCAGCAGAAAAAGAAAACATTCAGAAGTGGAAGAATACAACGGTGATTCCGAAAGCGAAGAAAAGATTAGAAAGAAAACGCAGAGGCCTACAAAACGTCGTGAGAGACCAAGAATACCATCTGCACTGCATTCTAGTGAAGAAACTGTAGAGAAATTGAAAGGCAGACCCTCACGCAAAAAGCATCAGAAAAGACCACACATGCCGCATTCAAAACGACACAAAAAAGGAGATTTAACCACAGATAAGAAACGCAGACCCAGAAGAGAGAGAGAGAAAACTAAGAAAAGAGGTAGGCCAGAGGCCAAAAGCCTGGAAAAAGGAAAACAGCCAGTCAAGAAAGAGATCCTCAACGATCCGAAAGACATCTTGTCAGTTCACATGAGCATTCTGGTGAAGAAACTGGAAGAGAGAGGGGAGGTAAAGGAAAAACGAAAAGACCTAAGAACGAACACAAAGCACGAAGAAAGAAAAAAATGAAACCACGTCGAAAACGTTCCAGAAGAAGGGACAAGCGGAAATCGACCAGCAGAAAAAGGAAACCTTCAGAAGTGGAAGAATACACCGGTGATTCCGAAAGCGAAGAAAAGATTACAAAGAAAATGAGGAGGCCTACAAAACTTCGTGAGAGACCAAGAATACCATCTGCACTGCATTCTAGTGAAGAAACTGTAGAGAAATTGAAAGGCAGACCCTCACGCAAAAAGCATCAGAAAAGACCACACATGCCGCATCCAAAACGACACAAAAAAGGAGATTTTACCACAGATATGAAACGCAGACCCAGAAGAGAGAGAGAGAAAACTAAGGAAAGAGGTAGGCACAGAGGCCAAAAGCCTGGAAAAAAGAAAACAGCCAGACCGGAAAGAGATCCTGAACGATCCGAAAGACATCTTGTCAGTTCTCATCAGCAATCTGGTGAAGAAACTGGAAGAGAGAGGGGAGGTAAAGGAAAAACGAAACCTAAGAACGAACAGAAAGCTCGAAGAAAGAAAAATATGATTCCACGTCGAAAACGTTCCGGAAGACGGGACAAGCGGAAATCGACCAGCAGAAGAAGGAGACCTTCAGAAGTGGAAGAATACACCGTTGATTCCGAAAGCGAAGAAAAGATTAGAACGAAAACGCAGAGGCCTACAAAACGTCGTGAGAGACCAAGAATACCATCTGCACTGCATTCTAGTGAAGAAACTGTAGAGAAATTGAAAGGCAGACCCTCCCGCAAAAAGCATCAGAAAAGACCACACATTCCGCCTTCAAAACAACACAAAAAAGGAGATTTAACCACAGATAAGAAACGCAGACCCAGAAGACACAGAGAGAAAACTAAGAAAAAAGGTAGGCCCAGAGGCCAAAAGCCTGGAAAAAGGAAAACAGTCAGTCAAGAAAGAGATCCTCAACGATCCGAAAGACATCTTGTCAGTTCACATGAGCATTCTGGTGAAGAAACTGGAAGAGAGAGGGAGGTAAAGGAAAAACGAAAACCTAAGAACGAACACAAAGCACGAAGAAAGAAAAAAATGAAACCACGTCGAAAACGTTCCAGAAGAAGGGACAAGCGGAAATCGACCAGCAGAAAAAGGAAACCTTCAGAAGTGGAAGAATACACCGGTGATTCCGAAAGCGAAGAAAAGATTACAAAGAAAATGAGGAGGCCTACAAAACTTCGTGAGAGACCAAGAATACCATCTGCACTGCATTCTAGTGAAGAAACTGTAGAGAAATTGAAAGGCAGACCCTCACGCAAAAAGCATCAGAAAAGACCACACATTCCGCTGTCAAAACGACACAAAAAAGGAGATTTAACCACAGATAAGAAACGCAGACCCAGAAGAAAGAGAGAAAACTAAGAAAAGAGGTAGGCCCAGAGGCCAAAAGCCTGGAAAAAGGAAAACAGCCAGTCAAGAAAGAGATCCTCAACGATCCGAAAGACATATTGTCAGTTCACATGAGCATTCTGGTGAAGAAACTGGAAGAGAGAGGGGAGGTAAAGGAAAAACGAAAAGACCTAAGAACGAACACAAATCACGAAGAAAGAAAAATATGAAACCACGTCGAAAACGTTCCGGAAGACGGGACAAGTGAAAATCGACTAGCAGAAGAAGGAGACCTTCAGAAGTGGAAGAATACACCGGTGATTCCGAAAGCGAAGAAAAGATTAGAATGAAAACGCAGAGGCCTACAAAACTTCGTGAGAGACCAAGAATACCATCTGCACTGCATTCTAGTGAAGAAACTGTAGAGAAATTGAAAGGCAGACCCTCCGCAAAAAGCATCAGAAAAGACCACACATTCCGCATTCAAAACGACACAAAAAAGGAGATTTAACCACAGATAAGAAACGCAGACCCAGAAGAAAGAGAGAGAAAACTAAGAAAAGAGGTAGGCCCAGAGGCCAAAAGCCTGGAAAAAGGAAAACAGCCAGTCAAGAAAGAGATCCTCAACGATCCGAAAGACATCTTGTCAGTTCACATGAGCATTCTGGTGAAGAAACTGGAAGAGAGAGGGGAGGTAAAGGAAAAACGAAAAGACCTAAGAACGAACACAAAGCACGAAGAAAGAAAAAAATGAAACCACGTCGAAAACGTTCCAGAAGAAGGGACAAGCGGAAATCGACCAGCAGAAAAAGGAAACCTTCAGAAGTGGAAGAATACACCGGTGATTCCGAAAGCGAAGAAAAGATTACAAAGAAAATGAGGAGGCCTACAAAACTTCGTGAGAGACCAAGAATACCATCTGCACTGCATTCTAGTGAAGAAACTGTAGAGAAATTGAAAGGCAGACCCTCACGCAAAAAGCATCAGAAAAGACCACACATGCCGCATTCAAAACGACACAAAAAAGGAGATTTAACCACAGATAAGAAACGCAGACCCAGAAGAATAAGAGAGAAAACTAAGAAAAGAGGTAGGCCCAGAGGCCAAAAGCCTGGAAAAAGAAAACAGCCAGTCTAGAAAGAGATCCTGAACGATCCGAAAGACATCTTGTCAGTTCACATGAGCAATCTGGTGAAGAAACTGGAAGAAAGAGGGGAGGTAAAGGAAAAACAAAAGACCTAAGAAGAACGTAAAGCTCGAAGAAAGAAAAATATGAAACCACGTCGAAAACGTTCCGGAAGACGGGACAAGCGGAAATCGACCAGCAGAAGAAGGAACCTTCAGAAGTGGAAGAATACACCGGTGATTCCGAAAGCGAAGAAAAGATTAGAAGAAAACGCAGAGGCCTACAAAACGTCGTGAGAGACCAAGAATACCATCTGCACTGCATTCTAGTGAAGAAACTGTAGAGAAATTGAAAGGCAGACCCTCCGCAAAAAGCATCAGAAAAGACCACACATTCCGCTTCAAAACGACACAAAAAAGGAGATTTAACCACAGATAAGAAACGCAGACCCAGAAGAAAGAGAGAAAACTAAGAAAAGAGGTAGGCCCAGAGGCCAAAAGCCTGGAAAAAGGAAAACAGTCAGTCAAGAAAGAGATCCTCAACGATCCGAAAGACATCTTGTCAGTTCACATGAGCATTCTGGTGAAGAAACTGGAAGAGAGAGGGGAGGTAAAGGAAAAACGAAAGACCTAAGAACTAACACAAAGCACGAAGAAAGAAAAAAATGAAACCACGTCGAAAACGTTCCAGAAGAAGGGACAAGCGGAAATCGACCAGCAGAAAAAGGAAACCTTCAGAAGCGGAAGAATACACCGGTGATTCCGAAAGCGAAGAAAAGATTACAAAGAAATGAGGAGGCCTACAAAACTTCGCGAGAGACCAAGAATACCATCTGCACTGCATTCTAGTGAAGAAACTGTAGAGAAATTGAAAGGCAGACCCTCACTCAAAAAGCATCAGAAAAGACCACACATGCCGCATCTAAAACGACACAAAAAAGGAGATTTTACCACAGATAAGAAACGCAGACCCAGAAGAAGAGAGAGAAAACTAAGAAAAGAGGTAGGCCAGAGGCCAAAAGCCTGGAAAAAGGAAAACAGCCAGCAAGAAAGAGATCCTCAACGATCCGAAAGACATCTTGTCAGTTCACATGAGCATTCTGGTGAAGAAACTGGAAGAGAGAGGGGAGGTAAAGGAAAAACGAAAAGACCTAAGAACGAACAGAAAGCTCGAAGAAAGAAAAATATGATTCCACGTCGAAAACGTTCCGGAAGAAGGGACAAGCGGAAATCGACCAGCAGAAAAGGAACCTTCAGAAGTGGAAGAATACACCGGTGATTCCGAAAGCGAAGAAAAGATTAGAAAGAAAACGCAGAGGCCTACAAAACGTCGTGAGAGACCAAGAATACCATCTGCACTGCATTCTAGTGAAGAAACTGTAGAGAAATTGAAAGGCAGACCCTCCCGCAAAAAGCATCAGAAAAGACCACACATTCCGCCTTCAAAACAACACAAAAATGGAGATTTAACCACAGATAAGAAACGCAGACCCAGAAGAAAGAGAGAGAAAACTAAGAAAAGAGGTAGGCCCAGAGGCCAAAAGCCTGGAAAAAGGAAAACAGCCAGTCAAGAAAGAGATCCTCAGCGATCCGAAAGACATCTTGTCAGTTCACATGAGCATTCTGGTGAAGAAACTGGAAGAGAGAGGGAGGTAAAGGAAAAACGAAAAGACCTAAGAACGAACACAAAGCACGAAGAAAGAAAAATATGAAACCACGTCGAAAACGTTCCGAAGAAGGGACAAGCGGAAATCGACCAGCAGAAAAAGGAAACCTTCAGAAGTGGAAGAATACACCGGTGATTCCGAAAGCGAAGAAAAGATTACAAAGAAAATGAGGAGGCCTACAAAACTTCGTGAGAGACCAAGAATACCATCTGCACTGCATTCTATTGAAGAAACTGTAGAGAAATTGAAAGGCAGACCCTCACGCAAAAAGCATCAGAAAAGACCACACATTCCGCATTCAAAACGACACAAAAAAGGAGATTTAACCACAGATAAGAAACGCAGACCCAGAAGAAAGAGAGAGAAAACTAAGAAAAGAGGTAGGCCCAGAGGCCAAAAGCCTGGAAAAAGGAAAACAGCCAGTCAAGAAAGAGATCCTCAGCGATCCGGAAGACATCTTGTCAGTTCACATGAGCATTCTGGTGAAGAAACTGGAAGAGAGAGGGGAGGTAAAGGAAAAACGAAAAGACCTAAGAACGAACACAAAGCACGAAGAAAGAAAAAAATGAAACCACGTCGAAAACGTTCCAGAAGAAGGGACAAGCGGAAATCGACCAGCAGAAAAAGGAAACCTTCAGAAGTGGAAGAATACACCGGTGATTCCGAAAGCGAAGAAAAGATTACAAAGAAAATGAGGAGGCCTACAAAACTTCGTGAGAGACCAAGAATACCATCTGCACTGCATTCTAGTGAAGAAACTGTAGAGAAATTGAAAGGCAGACCCTCCCGCAAAAAGCATCAGAAAAGACCACACATTCCGCCTTCAAAACAACACAAAAAAGGAGATTTAACCACAGATAAGAAACGCAGACCCAGAAGACACAGAGAAAAATCTAAGAAAAGAGGTAGACCCAGAGGCCAAAAGCCTGGAAAAAGGAAAACAGCCAGTCAAGAAAGAGATCCTCAACGATCCGAAAGACATCTTGTCAGTTCACATGAGCATTCTGGTGAAGAAACTGGAAGAGAGAGGGGAGGTAAAGGAAAAACGAAAAGACCTAAGAACGAACACAAATCACGAAGAAAGAAAAATATGAAACCACGTCGAAAACGTTCCGGAAGAAGGACAAGAGGAAATCGACCAGCAGAAGAAGGAAACTTCAGAAGGGAAGAATACACCGGAGATTCCGAAAGCGAAGAAAAGATTAGAAAGAAAACGCAGGGGCCTACAAAACGTCGTGAGAGACCAAGAATAGCATCTGCACTGCATTCTAGTGAAGAAACTGTAGAAAAATTGAAAGGCAGACCCTCACGCAAAAAGCATCAGAAAAGACCACACATGCCGCATTCAAAACGACACAAAAAAGGAGATTTAACCACAGATAAGAAACGCAGACCCAGAAGACACAGAGAAAAATCTAAGAAAAGAGGTAGGCCCAGAGGCCAAAAGCCTGGGAAAAGGAAAACAGCCAGTCAAGAAAGAGATCCTCAGCGATCCGGAAGACATCTTGTCAGTTCACATGAGCATTCTGGTGAAGAAACTGGAAGAGAGAGGGGAGGTAAAGGAAAAACGAAAAGACCTAAGAACGAACACAAAGCACGAAGAAAGAAAAATATGAAACCACGTCGAAAACGTTCCGGAAGAAGGACAAGCGGAAATCGACCAGCAGAAAAGGAAACCTTCAGAAGGGAAGAATACACCGGTGATTCCGAAAGCGAAGAAAAGATTAGAAAGAAAACGCAGAGGCCTACAAAACGTCGCGAGAGACCAAGAATACCATCTGCACTGCATTCTAGTGAAGAAACTGTAGAGAAATTGAAAGGCAGACCCTCCCGCAAAAAGCATCAGAAAAGACCACACATGCCGCATTCAAAACGACACAAAAAAGGAGATTTAACCACAGATAAGAAACGCAGACCCAGAAGAAGAGAGAGAAAACTAAGAAAAAAGGTAGGCCCAGAGGCCAAAAGCCTGGAAAAAAGAAAACAGCCAGACTGGAAAGAGATCCTGAACGATCCGAAAGACATCTTGTCATTTCTCATCAGCAATCTGGTGAAGAAACTGGAAAAAAAGGGGAGGTAAAAGAAAAACAAAAAGACCTAAGAAGAATGGTAAAGCTCGAAGAAAGAAAAATATGAATCCACGTCGAAAACGTTCCGGAAGACGGGACAAGCGGAAATCGACCAGCAGAAGAAGGAGACCTTCAGAAGTGGAAGAATACACCGTTGATTCCGAAAGCGAAGAAAAGATTAGAATGAAAACGCAGAGGCCTCCAAAACGTCGTGAGAGACCAAGAATACCATCTGCACTGCATTCTAGTGAAGAAACTGTAGAGAAATTGAAAGGCAGACCCTTCCGCAAAAAGCATCAGAAAAGACTACACATTCCACCTTCAAAACAACACAAAAAAGGACATTTAACCACAGATAAAAAACGAAGACCCAGAAGACACAGAGAGAAAACTAAGAAAAAAGTTAGGCCCACAGGCCATAAGCCTGGAAAAAGGAAAACAGTCAGTCAAGAAAGAGATCCTCAACGATCCGAAAGACATCTTGTCAGTTCACATGAGCATTCTGGTGAAGAAACTGGAAGAGAGAGGGGAGGTAAAGGAAAAACGAAAAGACCTAAGAACGAACACAAATCACGAAGAAAGAAAAATATGAAACCACGTCGAAAACGTTCCGGAAGACGGGACAAGTGAAAATCGACTAGCAGAAGAAGGAGACCTTCAGAAGTGGAAGAATACACCGTTGATTCCGAAAGCGAAGAAAAGATTAGAATGAAAACGCAGAGGCCTCCAAAACGTCGTGAGAGACCAAGAATACCATCTGCACTGCATTCTAGTGAAGAAACTGTAGAGAAATTGAAAGGCAGACCCTTCCGCAAAAAGCATCAGAAAAGACTACACATTCCACCTTCAAAACAACACAAAAAAGGAGATTTAACCACAGATAAAAAACGAAGACCCAGAAGACACAGAGAAAAACTAAGAAAAGAGGTAGGCCCAGAGGCCAAAAGCCTGGAAAAAGGAAAACAGCCAGTCAAGAAAGAGATCCTCAACGATCCGAAAGACATCTTGTCAGTTCACATGAGCATTCTGGTGAAGAAACTGGAAGAGAGAGGGAGGTAAAGGAAAAACGAAAAGACCTAAGAACGAACACAAAGCACGAAGAAAGAAAAAAATGAAACCACGTCGAAAACGTTCCAGAAGAAGGGACAAGCGGAAATCGACCAGCAGAAAAAGGAAACCTTCAGAAGTGGAAGAATACACCGGTGATTCCGAAAGCGAAGAAAAGATTACAAAGAAAATGAGGAGGCCTACAAAACTTCGTGAGAGACCAAGAATACCATCTGCACTGCATTCTATTGAAGAAACTGTAGAGAAATTGAAAGGCAGACCCTCACGCAAAAAGCATCAGAAAAGACCACACATGCCGCATTCAAAACGACACAAAAAAGGAGATTTAACCACAGATAAGAAACGCAGACCCAGAAGAAAGAGAGAGAAAACTAAGAAAAGAGGTAGGCCCAGAGGCCAAAAGCCTGGAAAAAGGAAAACAGCCAGTCAAGAAAGAGATCCTCAACGATCCGAAAGACATCTTGTCAGTTCACATGAGCATTCTGGTGAAGAAACTGGAAGAAAGAGGGGAGGTAAAGGAAAAACGAAAAGACCTAAGAACGAACACAAATCACGAAGAAAGAAAAATATGAAACCACGTCGAAAACGTTCCGGAAGAAGGACAAGCGGAAATCGACCAGCAGAAAAGGAAACCTTCAGAAGTGGAAGAATACACCGGTGATTCCGAAAGCGAAGAAAAGATTAGAACGAAAACGCAGAGGCCTACAAAACGTCGTGAGAGACCAAGAATACCATCTGCACTGCATTCTAGTGAAGAAACTGTAGAGAAATTGAAAGGCAGACCCTCCCGCAAAAAGCATCAGAAAAGACCACACATTCCGCCTTCAAAACGACACAAAAAAGGAGATTTAACCACAGATAAGAAACGCAGACCCAGAAGAAAGAGAGAGAAAACTAAGAAAAGAGGTAGGCCCAGAGGCCAAAAGCCTGGAAAAAGGAAAACAGCCAGTCAAGAAAGAGATCCTCAGCGATCCGAAAGACATCTTGTCAGTTCACATGAGCATTCTGGTGAAGAAACTGGAAGAGAGAGGGGAGGTAAAGGAAAAACGAAAAGACCTAAGAACGAACACAAAGCACGAGGAAAGAAAATATGAAACCACGTCGAAAAGGTTTAGAAGAAGGGACAAGCGGAAATCGACCAGCAGAAAAAGGAAACCTTCAGAAGTGGAAGAATACAACGGTGATTCCGAAAGCGAAGAAAAGATTACAAAGAAAACGCAGAGGCCTACAAAACGTCGTGAGAGACCAAGAATAGCATCTGCACTGCATTCTAGTGAAGAAACTGTAGAGAAATTGAAAGGCAGACCCTCCCGCAAAAAGCATCAGAAAAGACCACACATTCCGCATTCAAAACGACACAAAAAAGGAGATTTAACCACAGATAAGAAACGCAGACCCAGAAGAAAGAGAGAGAAAACTAAGAAAAGAGGTAGGCCCAGAGGCCAAAAGCCTGGAAAAAGGAAAACAGCCAGTCAAGAAAGAGATCCTCAACGATCCGAAAGACATCTTGTCAGTTCACATGAGCATTCTGGTGAAGAAACTGGAAGAGAGAGGGGAGGTAAAGGAAAAACGAAAAGACCTAAGAACGAACACAAAGCACGAAGAAAGAAAATATGAAACCACGTCGAAAACGTTCCAGAAGAAGGACAAGCGGAAATCGACCAGCAGAAAAGGAAACCTTCAGAAGGGAAGAATACACCGGTGATTCCGAAAGCGAAGAAAAGATTACAAAGAAAATGAGGAGGCCTACAAAACTTCGCGAGAGACCAAGAATACCATCTGCACTGCATTCTAGTGAAGAAACTGTAGAGAAATTGAAAGGCAGACCCTCACGCAAAAAGCATCAGAAAAGACCACACATGCCGCATTCAAAACGACACAAAAAAGGAGATTTAACCACAGATAAGAAACGCAGACCCAGAAGAAAGAGAGAGAAAACTAAGAAAAGAGGTAGGCCCAGAGGCCAAAAGCCTGGAAAAAGGAAAACAGCCAGTCAAGAAAGAGATCCTCAGCGATCCGGAAGACATCTTGTCAGTTCACATGAGCATTCTGGTGAAGAAACTGGAAGAGAGAGGGGAGGTAAAGGAAAAACGAAAAGACCTAAGAACGAACACAAAGCACGAGGAAAGAAAAAAATGAAACCACGTCGAAAACGTTCCGGAAGAAGGACAAGCGGAAATCGACCAGCAGAAGAAGGAAACCTTCAGAAGCGGAAGAATACACCGTTGATTCCGAAAGCGAAGAAAAGATTAGAACGAAAACGCAGAGGCCTACAAAACGTCGTGAGAGACCAAGAATACCATCTGCACTGCATTCTAGTGAAGAAACTGTAGAGAAATTGAAAGGCAGACCCTCCCGCAAAAAGCATCAGAAAAGACCACACATTCCGCATTCAAAACGACACAAAAAAGGAGATTTAACCACAGATAAGAAACGCAGACCCAGAAGAAGAGAGAGAAAACTAAGAAAAGAGGTAGGCCCAGAGGCCAAAAGCCTGGAAAAAGGAAAACAGCCAGTCAAGAAAGAGATCCTCAACGATCCGAAAGACATCTTGTCAGTTCACATGAGCATTCTGGTGAAGAAACTGGAAGAGAGAGGGAGGTAAAGGAAAAACGAAAAGACCTAAGAACGAACACAAAGCACGAAGAAAGAAAAATATGAAACCACGTCGAAAACGTTCCGGAAGAAGGACAAGCGGAAATCGACCAGCAGAAGAAGGAAACTTCAGAAGGGAAGAATACACCGGTGATTCCGAAAGCGAAGAAAAGATTAGAAAGAAAACGCAGAGGCCTACAAAACGTCGTGAGAGACCAAGAATACCATCTGCACTGCATTCTAGTGAAGAAACTGTAGAGAAATTGAAAGGCAGACCCTCACGCAAAAAGCATCAGAAAAGACCACACATTCCGCATTCAAAACGACACAAAAAAGGAGATTTAACCACAGATAAGAAACGCAGACCCAGAAGAAAGAGAGAGAAAACTAAGAAAAGAGGTAGGCCCAGAGGCCAAAAGCCTGGAAAAAGGAAAACAGCCAGTCAAGAAAGAGATCCTCAACGATCCGAAAGACATCTTGTCAGTTCACATGAGCATTCTGGTGAAGAAACTGGAAGAGAGAGGGGAGGTAAAGGAAAAACGAAAAGACCTAAGAACGAACACAAAGCACGAAGAAAGAAAAATATGAAACCACGTCGAAAACGTTCCGGAAGAAGGACAAGCGGAAATCGACCAGCAGAAGAAGGAAACCTTCAAAAGGGAAGAATACACCGGTGATTCCGAAAGCGAAGAAAAGATTAGAAAGAAAACGCAGAGGCCTACAAAACGTCGCGAGAGACCAAGAATACCATCTGCACTGCATTCTAGTGAAGAAACTGTAGAGAAATTGAAAGGCAGACCCTCACGCAAAAAGCATCAGAAAAGACCACACATGCCGCATTCAAAACGACACAAAAAAGGAGATTTAACCACAGATAAGAAACGCAGACCCAGAAGAGAGAGAGAGAAAACTAAGAAAAGAGGTAGGCACAGAGGCCAAAAGCCTGGAAAAAGGAAAACAGCCAGACCAGAAAGAGATCCTGAACGATCCGAAAGACATCTTGTCAGTTCTCATCAGCAATCTGGTGAAGAAACTGGAAGAAAAAGGGGAGGTAAAGGAAAAACAAAAAGACCTAAGAAGAATGGTAAAGCTCGAAGAAAGAAAAATATGAATCCACGTCGAAAACGTTCCGGAAGACGGGACAAGCGGAAATCGACCAGCAGAAGGAGACCTTCAGAAGTGGAAGAATACACCGTTGATTCCGAAAGCGAAGAAAAGATTAGAACGAAAACGCAGAGGCCTACAAAACGTCGTGAGAGACCAAGAATACCATCTGCACTGCATTCTAGTGAAGAAACTGTAGAGAAATTGAAAGGCAGACCCTCCCGCAAAAAGCATCAGAAAAGACCACACATTCCGCCTTCAAAACAACACAAAAATGGAGATTTAACCACAGATAAGAAACGCAGACCCAGAAGAAAGAGAGAGAAAACTAAGAAAAGAGGTAGGCCCAGAGGCCAAAAGCCTGGAAAAAGGAAAACAGTCAGTCAAGAAAGAGATCCTCAACGATCCGAAAGACATCTTGTCAGTTCACATGAGCATTCTGGTGAAGAAACTGGAAGAGAGAGGGGAGGTAAAGGAAAAACGAAACCTAAGAATGAACAGAAAGCACGAAGAAAGAAAAAAATGAAACCACGTCGAAAACGTTCCAGAAGAAGGGACAAGCGGAAATCGACCAGCAGAAAAAGGAAACCTTCAGAAGTGGAAGAATACACCGGTGATTCCGAAAGCGAAGAAAAGATTACAAAGAAAATGAGGAGGCCTACAAAACTTCGTGAGAGACCAAGAATACCATCTGCACTGCATTCTATTGAAGAAACTGTAGAGAAATTGAAAGGCAGACCCTCACGCAAAAAGCATCAGAAAAGACCACACATGCCGCATTCAAAACGACACAAAAAAGGAGATTTAACCACAGATAAGAAACGCAGACCCAGAAGAAAGAGAGAGAAAACTAAGAAAAAGGTAGGCCCAGAGGCCAAAAGCCTGGAAAAAGGAAAACAGCCAGTCAAGAAAGAGATCCTCAGCGATCCGGAAGACATCTTGTCAGTTCACATGAGCATTCTGGTGAAGAAACTGGAAGAGAAGGGGAGGTAAAGGAAAAACGAAAAGACCTAAGAACGAACACAAAGCACGAAGAAAGAAAAAATATGAAACCACGTCGAAAACGTTCCGGAAGAAGGAACAAGCGGAAATCGACCAGCAGAAAAGGAAACCTTCAGAAGGGAAGAATACACCGGTGATTCCGAAAGCGAAGAAAAGATTAGAAGAAAACGCAGAGGCCTACAAAACGTCGCGAGAGACCAAGAATACCATCTGCACTGCATTCTAGTGAAGAAACTGTAGAGAAATTGAAAGGCAGACCCTCCGCAAAAAGCATCAGAAAAGACCACACATTCCGCCTTCAAAACAACACAAAAATGGAGATTTAACCACAGATAAGAAACGCAGATTCAGAAGAAAGAGAGAGAAAACTAAGAAAAGAGGTAGGCCCAGAGGCCAAAAGCCTGGAAAAAGGAAAACAGCCAGTCAAGAAAGAGATCCTCAACGATCCGAAAGACATCTTGTCAGTTCACATGAGCATTCTGGTGAAGAAACTGGAAGAGAGAGGGAGGTAAAGGAAAAACGAAAAGACCTAAGAACGAACACAAAGCACGAAGAAAGAAAAAATATGAAACCACGTCGAAAACGTTCCGGAAGAAGGACAAGCGGAAATCGACCAGCAGAAAAAGAAAACCTTCAGAAGTGGAAGAATACACCGGTGATTCCGAAAGCGAAGAAAAGATTAGAAAGAAAACGCAGAGGCCTACAAAACGTCGTGAGAGACCAAGAATACCATCTGCACTGCATTCTAGTGAAGAAACTGTAGAGAAATTGAAAGGCAGACCCTCACGCAAAAAGCATCAGAAAAGACCACACATTCCGCATTCAAAACGACACAAAAAAGGAGATTTAACCACAGATAAGAAACGCAGACCCAGAAGAAAGAGAGAGAAAACTAAGAAAAAGAGGTAGGCCCAGAGGCCAAAAGCCTGGAAAAAGGAAAACAGTCAGTCAAGAAAGAGATCCTCAACGATCCGAAAGACATCTTGTCAGTTCACATGAGCATTCTGGTGAAGAAACTGGAAGAGAGAGGGAGGTAAAGGAAAAACGAAAAGACCTAAGAACGAACACAAAGCACGAAGAAAGAAAAAAAATGAAACCACGTCGAAAACGTTCCGGAAGAAGGCACAAGAGGAAATCGACCGGTAGAAGAAGGAAATCTTCAAAAGGAAGAATACACCGGTGATTCCGAAAGCGAAGAAAAGATTACAAAGAATATGAGGAGGCCTACAAAACTTCGCGAGAGACCAAGAATACCATCTGCACTGCATTCTAGTGAAGAAACTGTAGAGAAATTGAAAGGCAGACCCTCACGCAAAAAGCATCAGAAAAGACCACACATTCCGCATTCAAAACGACACAAAAAAGGAGATTTAACCACAGATAAGAAACGCAGACCCAGAAGAAAGAGAGAGAAAACTAAGAAAAGAGGTAGGCCCAGAGGCCAAAAGCCTGGAAAAAGGAAAACAGCCAGTCAAGAAAGAGATCCTCAGCGATCCGAAAGACATCTTATCAGTTCACATGAGCATTCTGGTGAAGAAACTGGAAGAAAGAGGGGAGGTAAAGGAAAAACGAAAAGACCTAAGAACGAACACAAATCACGAAGAAAGAAAAATATGAAACCACGTCGAAAACGTTCCGGAAGAAGCAACAAGAGGAAATCGACCGGTAGAAGAAGGAAATCTTCAAAAAAGGAAGAATACACCGGAGATTCCGAAAGCGAAGAAAAGATTAGAAAGAAAACGCAGGGGCCTACAAAACGTCGTGAGAGACCAAGAATAGCATCTGCACTGCATTCTAGTGAAGAAACTGTAGAAAAATTGAAAGGCAGACCCTCCCGCAAAAAGCATCAGAAAAGACCACACATTCCGCCTTCAAAACGACACAAAAAAGGAGATTTAACCACAGATAAGAAACGCAGACCCAGAAGAGAGAGAGAGAAAACTAAGGAAAGAGGTAGGCACAGAGGCCAAAAGCCTGGAAAAAGAAAACAGCCAGACCAGAAAGAGATCCTCAAAGATCCGAAAGACATCTTGTCAGTTCACATGAGCATTCTGGTGAAGAAACTGGGAGAGAGAGGGAGGTAAAGGAAAAACGAAAAGACCTAAGAACGAACACAAAGCACGAAGAAAGAAAAAATATGAAACCACGTCGAAAACGTTCCAGGAAGAGGACAAGCGGAAATCGACCAGCAGAAAGAAGGAGACTTTCAGAAGTGGAAGAATACACGTGATTCCGAAAGCGAAGAAAAGATTAGAAGAAAACGCAGGGGCCTACAAAACGTCGTGAGAGACCAAGAATACCATCTGCACTGCATTCTAGGAAGAAACTGTAGAGAAATTGAAAGGCAGACCCTCCGCAAAAAGCATCAGAAAAGACCACACATCCGCTTCAAAACGACACAAAAAAGGAGATTTAACCACAGATAAGAAACGCAGACCCAGAAGACAGAGAGAAAACTAAGAAAAGAGGTAGGCCCAGAGGCCAAAAGCCTGGAAAAAAAAACAGCCAGTCAAGAAAGAGATCCTCACGATCCGAAAGACATCTTGTCAGTTCACATGAGCATTCTGGTGAAGAAACTGGAAGAGAGAGGGAGGTAAAGGAAAAACGAAAAGACCTAAGAACGAACACAAATCACGAAGAAAGAAAAATATGAAACCACGTCGAAAACGTTCCGGAAGAAGGACAAGAGGAAATCGACCAGAAGAAGGAAATCTTCAAAGGAAGAATACACCGGTGATTCCGAAAGCGAAGAAAAGATTACAAAGAAAACGAGAGGCCTACAAAACGTCGCGAGAGACCAAGAATACCATCTGCACTGCATTCTAGTGAAGAAACTGTAGAAAAATTGAAAGGCAGACCCTCCGCAAAAAGCATCAGAAAAGACCACACATTCCCCTTCAAAACGACACAAAAAAGGAGATTTAACCACAGATAAGAAACGCAGACCCAGAAGAGAGAGAGAGAAAACTAAGAAAAGAGGTAGGCCAGAGGCCAAAAGCCTGGAAAAAGGAAAACAGCCAGTCAAGAAGAGATCCTCGATCCGAAAGACATCTTGTCAGTTTCACATGAGCATCTGGTGAAGAAACTGG
>BMAO01011845.1:0-33974 GCA_019973975.1 Trichonephila clavata
TATGGAGCTTTCTAATAATTAACTTTTAACATAAATTATAATATCATTGAAATGCTCATTGTAAGTAATTTTAAAACTTTAGAAATGAAAATATATCGCTTTTTGATAGAAAAAGCTGATACAGTTAGGAAGTGACCGCATGGACCTAAGCCAGTGCTTCTCTAACTTTCAACATTTGCGACCCAATTTTCAATCATAGTTATCAACACCCACACCCTTCCCATACAATAGCAATGCGCTGAACTTAACAGTAATATACTTTAATACGTAAAGCTGCAATAGACTTTAAATATAAACCATAAAAATTATGAAAACAAATATTAAATTGTGTATATAATTTTAGGATAGCCCTTGAGATCACTTGCTAATTATTAAACGTGTTCGTAATTTAAAATACATTTTGCTCTACTGATTAATTTATAAGTGTATCATATCGATGTAAAATTGTTTTTCTTTTTCTCTTTATTTCAGAATATATTTTGTTTCGCTTCCTTTCCGTACATTAATACTTTTTAAATAACCGTTCGTTTTCGATATATTCGCTCCCCTCCCCATGTAGGGTTATCAGACCCCGTATAGTGCCGCACCCCACGTTTTGAGATGTGCTGAATTAAGCCTAGTTTTGTTCAAATAAAAGTTTGACCTCAAGCGTGTTAAAATTATTTTTCGCTTTAATTGAATTCAATTCATCACATTGTGATTCTTTTTCTTGATTTTGTAAGCATTTTATACTTGTTTGTTTTTAAAGAGATGTCATTCACCAAGCATTTAATCGTCTGTGATAAATTAGCCCTATATCATTTGTGTCAAAATACATTTTAAACAAATGCTCTTGTAGTCCATGAAGATTATATATAATTGCTTCATTTTAAATAATTTGTAGCACACTATGCATTTAAGTATTTTTTGGTTTATAGGAATTTGAAATAAAACTATACTTGGCATAGTAACTAAGAAAAATATTTTTTTAAAAATTTTGTTTAAACTTATAAGACTTTGAACACGAGGTGCTATATGGAAAGAGACGTATGGGGCAATCAATTTTGCAAAATTTTGTGAACTCAACATATTGTTTCGATGCACAGTATCAAAATTATGCCGAAAGTACTATATAATTTTAGGCGTTATTTCTTACTACAGACAACGCAGTGTGCGTCCGTATCCACATAAAAACAATCCTAATTACAATAGTCAATGTTTCACACGAACAACACTATGCGTAATAACCGCAAAATTTAATGAGTGATGTAAGGCAGATATTCCTTGTAGTTGTGCAATGAAATTTTGTGTTAATTGAATAATAAGCAGCAGCTCAGGTTAAGATGCTTTAGTGACCGCACGTCAGCAAATTTACTGAAATTGTAACATAACAGCTGTATCCTAGATATTACTAGAAAAACGTTGTCCCTTCAGATAAGACTATCCAGTTTTTAAGAGCTAAATGATGTGCTTCAATGTGGTGCAAACCGTCCTTAAATCAGAAGTCCAACCCATGTATATCATTATCCATATATAAATTTGAGTGTTAATGCAGTGGATTAGTTTAAGGAATAAGAGAGTAAGAATAGGACATCCCACCTCAAATACAAAATTTCTACACTGGACTCCACTGAAACCAGTTATATCGTGCGCTATTTTCTTTTTTAATTTCAAACCTGTGTCTATTTTATGAAAAGTTTCTATTCTATTTCATCATTTCATTCACTTCTGAAAGTTTCTGAAGCTTATGAATATGCTGGCTAACTTAAATGCATCGATATTTAGATTTGATGGTTTACCTGGCCAATGCGGTTCTTATGTATGATTAGCTTAAGAAATAAGGAAGTAATTAGGAATTTTTTAAACAATTTTTGTGTTGTATTTGTGTAATTGTTCTTCCTCCAACCACACTACATTTTACCAATCATATATCTTGTGTTGTCATTTTCCAAAATATAAATCATAGAAAACGGACATTTTGCATGATTATGATAGACCTGTTTTATGATTTAAACCAATTTTAAATTAAACTGAGCTAAATATGAAATATATTTTCAAAAAAAAAAATATTTAAATAAAAAAGTTTCTCAATTTCAAATTACGTCACATGCTTATAGTAAAAATTCTTAAATCGACAACAATTCTGAACATTTTGCCCAACTGGAAGTGCAACCAATCCATGGAATTATTAAATGTTGTAACCGTGACAAAAACTTCTAGGCTATGTGAACAAAACATAAAATGAGGAACAAAATTTTATTTTTTTATAAATTGATATAAAAAAAAAAAGTCCATGCAGTTTTAATACATTTATGAGACATGGAGCAATAGTGGCAAGTATTTATTTCCTTTTATGACTTCAATGTAATGGACCAATTAAACGAAATGTTCGTGCTGCCATCTATGAATTTGAAACGGTTTCAAATTTAAATTTTCAGTATTAATATATCATTGTATTTCAAGTTCATAATATTTTCAGGCATGATAAAAATGCTTGAATGAAATAAATTAGCTATTGATATTTTTAGTTCAGTTAAATAATAACAATATTTCATTGAAAAAATCCCAAGTTACATATAATTCAGGAATTATATGTTATTAATATTTTAAATTAACTTCAAATAGTGAGTGTGAATTAATACTGGAGAAAAAAAGGTATAGTTGCTTGGTTTTAAGTTCTGTTATTTTTTCCTTACTTATCAAAAAATATAATTAAAATGTTTCTTTTATGTTCTAATGTAGAACTTAATCTCATTTAGAGATTGTTCTGTTTAGATACAGCATTTAAATAATTTTATTTTATGAATATTTCGTGCTGCCATCTATTGTCGAATTTGTATACGAAAAAATATCTAATATCTCTCGATGGATTTCATAGCAATAAATTATTATTATTTTTCTAAATAATTGGTGAAATTGTTGAATCGGCCACTGTCCGCCAAATTTTAAAAATCGCCAATTGGCGTGTTTTGCGTGTTGTGTTTTGAGTAGCAACCCTACCACAACACGCAACGCCGGAGCGCGAAATTCAAGATGGCGGAAGAGAAATCATTAAAAAAATAGCATTTTAAAGTTTTGAAACTGAAAATTATTGCAAAAATTATGTGATTTAAAAATGGAAATAATTTAACTTACCTTAAAAAAGTGCTCTCCGACACTCCGAGACACATAATGATTATCCTCTTTTAAACTCGATTGATTCCTACAATACCATTAAAAACATTATTAACTTTCTTTCCCGTCCTTTCTCTCAATTCCATACGCTCTCCACATTTCGGACATACATACGATGATCCAATCAAACCTTCTTTCATGCACCATTCCAAAACTGCTTTCTTACCAAAAACAGGTAAGAGAGCAAAAAACCTTTCCGAATACTCATCATACTTTGCCATACATTCATTAACATTCACTCTAATAGCATCGCTGGACATCGTGATAATCTGTAAAAATTAATGTAGAGAAAAATAATTAAAATTACATGAATAAACGATTCCACACCGAAGGAACGAAGGCCAAAAATCAGCGGTAGCAACGAAACGTCCCGAGCAAGTGAGAAAGCGCCGGTTGGAAAAACAAAAAGGCCGCTAAAAAAAATGTACTGCGCATGGTCAATAATAAAAAACTAATTTTTAAACTAATAAGAATGTACTGCCCATGCGCGAAATGATCCGGTTAAAGTTAATTACTTTTCCGAGTAAAATGTTCAAAAACAGAAATTTGCTACGCATGCGCGAAATTGCGGCGAAAACTGTTAAAATTAAAGAAATGTACTGCGCATGCGCGAAATTCTGTTGATCCGACTTCTCCCTCAAAAGACAGCAAAATCAGGAGGGTTACCACATTTGGCGCAGTTATCGATTTGGCGAGAAAACCCTTGGCGGATAAGTGGCCGATTCGACAATCCAACCAAATAATTTATATACGTATATATTTTGTTTCAAACTTTTTTATATCAGTAGAAAAGTGTTTTTAAATATACTTGAGTTTTAAACATGAAGATAAAAATTTAGTGAATGCTTTCATAACTTATTAAAATATCCCTGAATCACGTATTATTTTGCTTCACCTTTGGAATAACCAGGATGAAATAGAAATCATGCAGATAGATTATCAATGAAATTTTATTGAATTGTATTTGAATAACTGTTAGGGATGTTAATATTAGATTAATTTTAAAAATTGTAAATACTGTTTTTAACAACTATAACATTTTTCATTCCTGACTGGTCATTTAATTAGATTCAAATAATGACTCCAATATCTACATTTGTCCCACTTGAACATAAATTCTAGTAGGAAGCATCGTTAAAAGTAAAGAATTAAAATTTTTTCTTCAACTCACATCGAGATTTGAAAATTATCAAAAAAATTGGTCTAGTCATGTAAATGTAAAATATTCAAATGCTAATAAAATGAGTGTAGAACTAACCTTAGATGCATTTATGAATAGCATTATTATATTGCAAATAGTTTTAAATTTATTTAGCATTTAAAAGATGGATAATCTGTGCTATATATATAAATCCAGCTGGATAGGAGAGTAATGGGTAACAATTGAAATACTTAAGATAAAAAGGTTCCATATTAGTATTTTTATCATATAAAAACCATGTTAAGCAATTGTATTAACATCACGAATCTCATATGCATACAGACTTTAATACTGGAACTAGCCTGGTTTTTCTTTCATAGGAAACTCAAAACCTATTAATTTTTTAGTGATAAATGATTTTGAAATAACAATACATATCATTTTTAGAAATTTTGCAAATGTCTGTTATTTTAATTTTTAAATTTTTTTTTTTAAATTTATTATTTAGAGTTCATTTTTCTTATGCTTTTAAAGTTTTCTGGGGAAAAAATGAACACTTAAAGTACATAAATGACAATTGTAATACAATATATTTCATTACGGAACATTAATTTTTAGAAGTGCAAGTGATGAGAAAATGAAAACTACAAACACAAAGTGAGTAAAAGAAAAGAAAAATGTGTCATGAGTACACACATAAATATGTCCAAAGTTATACATTAGCTCAAATACCGCTGTCAAGTGTGTATACATTCACTCTATTTAAGTGTATACAGTGAACTTTGCAATGACAGCAAAACGTTTACTAGAAATTGGTTTCCCCCATCCCTCCTGGCATACAGAAGCTATATTCTGTTCCTTTCAACGTTTCTTCTTTTTTAGCGTCTGAACTTTCTCATTTTGAGAATCTACATTACTCAAAGCACCAAGGTGTAACTCTTTAGTGAACTTCAAAATAATTGCTCAGTGTGAAATTGAAGCCCCCAATGGATTTCTTGATAATTATCCAAGTATTCAGAGCAGCATTTCGTAAAAAACATCAAGACACTATATGCGAGTTTCACATTTTATTATATGTTTCCTTACCATTTGGTCTGAATGATATGAGCCACTATTGTTGTAAGGGCCAGTGTTGGCTTCTTCGTACTGTTGTCTGCAGCCACATTCGTATGAATAGTGCTAAGAATCACGATATCCATTTCGTTCTGGCACCTGTATATCGTGAGTTTTATTGTCGTTTTGTTGTGCAGAAGATGAATATCGTGGTGAAGCTGTGTCAGGTACATAAGGAAGCAATTTTCTGTTGTTCAGACGTATTGTCTGTTTTTCTTTTCTTCATAGACGGTTCATTTGCAAGTCTTACAAACACAACACAACTGTTGTGAGTCCAAGGTTTTGTGAGTTATTAGTTATTTGAGGACAATATTTTTCCTAAGTTGCAAGAATCCTATATAAATTGAAATGTCAACTGTTTCTGCAATTTCATTATCTTGCTTTCTTTAATTCAATTACAAGCCCTCTCTCATTCTCGGATGGCTTGTCATGAGTTCGAACTCATTATCACTGAAAACCTGCAATGTAGATAAGAGATGAGCGTTAAATCTGTCGAGAGCTCAAACATTCCCTCGTTGGAGTGGTGTGGAAGTTTGGGGAGCATGTGTGCCGGCTCAGGTGTCGGTCTCCTTACTGACCATGGTAATAAATGCCGAGGTCCATCACCAAAAGCCCTCGAGTAGCTGAACTATGTGACATTGTTTTCACTCACTCACTCTCGAAAGGTGACATAAACTCATATCATTCCCAATTCTTCATGTGAAACATTGAGTGAGTGAATATTAACATCGCACCATTCAGATACACAAGAGCTTTTCACGACGGACCTCGTAAATTTGATCTACTATCAAGTGATGAGGACGACACCTGAGTTGACACCCTCCTCTCCTAACTACAACACCACACCATAGGAGGACATTTGAGCTCTCGTCATATTTAATGTGCATCTCTCCCTTACAGAGCGAGTCTTCAATGAAACTTAGATACAGTCCACGTGGGCCACCAGACTGAAATTCGTGTGGAGGTTACGCATTGGTATTCTTAGTATAATTACTTTTTATGTCATCCAGATGTTCCATTGTAATGTGTGAGTTTTCCAGCGTGTCTGCTAAACTTTAATCATTTGCATATTATATTGTATACATACATTTGCATATTACATCGTTTGTGTACACGTAGTTTCGACTTTATAATAACTCGTTTTTGTTTCGTTATTTTTATGTTATAGAGTGTATTTCTCTTAAAAATTGAATTACCCTACGCAATGGCGTCGATAATTAATTCATAGATGAGAGTCATACGGTAACATTTCGAAAAACGTGTTCATGAGTTGTTAACGTGATTATTCTAAAATAATGCAGCTATTATATAATGATTTTTAAAAAAAATCAAATCCCAGGATACTGTATAGCATTTTATTTGAATAGAGTATAGCTAAAGAAAAGTTAGTGCGAACAAACAAAGCTATTTTTAGCAATCATTACGAGATCAGTGGTTGCATGCAAATTCGTGCTGCCATCTATAAATTTGCTTTGCATTCAAAAGTCATTCAAATTAAGATTTAATAAAAACTAATTATATTTTTGGTAGATTTAAACTTTAAAAAAATGTATTTATCTTTTAGTTGTATTTTTAATAATTTACTCAATTTCTATTATCACTAGTTTTTGTTCAGCTACAAAAACAAGATATTTTAAAAAGAAATTTATGAGCACGTTAGGAATGGGAATATTAGTATATTTTTACAATCATGAATCTCTGTGGCTATCATATCTGAGAGACTTTTACAAAAAAAATATCAAAATTTCTAGATACACTGCTTTTGAAAAGTATTCATGTATAGTTCTGTGCAATATATGTGTACACATGTGTTGTAAATATGTATACTTGTGAGTGTTTCTTTTTCGGTGGTGTTATGATATACTTCTGAATGATCTGAAAACACCTAAGAAAAAAAGTGTCAAGGAGTTGTAAGAATTTAATGAGTAGTTTTGGAATAAATCATTCGTTCCAACTATCACTAAAGACTCTTATACTTTATAGTTAAATAATACCAATATTTAAATTTTTTTTTATATCACCATGCCAGTTAAGTAATATAAATATTTTTATCTGAAAATGTAAGAATTTACGATGTGTAACTATTTTCGTTATTTATTCAAGAAGTAAGTTATTCAAGAAGTAAATTTATTATTAATTTTTTAATTTTATCTTTGCGATTTTTTTTAAAAATTATTTTTAATGATTTCGAAAATTTAGGTCAATTATTGCAGACAGTGATTTAAAATAAAAATGATTCTGGTACTGATAACAGGAATCACAAAAAATCGTATTCTTATTAACTCTAATAAATGTATGTTGGTTACAATGCACTAAAATTGTAATCTGTTTGTTTGTTTTTGTTTTATTATGCTTGTATGATAATTGTTTTTGTATGTTAATACGAAGTTGAGTTATTAAATTATAGGCAAGGATTTTTATTAATGATATATTTTATATGCTAAATAGTTTATTTTTTTTCCTCTAAAAAGGCGAATAAGCTCAGTTAAACTTAAAATTCCTGTTCAGGTAATATTTAACTGAGAAAATTTGATTTTAAGTAATTGATTTTAAGTTAGAGATTTTGAAATATAGTTTTTAGATGTATTTAATGACTGATCATATTACTTATGTATAAGTTATATGGGCATATTTATCAATTTTATTAAACAGTAGTTTCTTGGGAAGTGCATAATAAAAGTGCCTTACACGAGGAAAACTTATTTTCTCAAATCTAAGCCGCCATCGATTCTAAGCCGCACCACAAATTCTCAACAAGTTTTCATAAAAAATTAAAGAAATCTGTGTCTAATTTTATAAAACTAAAATGAATTTAAAATGAGAAATAAGAAGTGAATGATTCAATTTTTTGTCCTTATTATACTTTTAACAATATGCATAAACCTTTAATTGATCTAATTGCCCCATCCAACGATTTTTTTTACTTCGATTCTAAGACGCACCTGATTTCCAGTAGCATTAACATTTGAAACAAGATATCAATCATTAGTATGTTCAAGTAATTTTAGTGCGTTTTTCACATGTTGTATTTTACAATAATGCAACTAATGAACTTTTTACGAACAGAAAGTAGTACTGTACTTAAAAAAAAAACGAAATCTGCGTCCTAATACCTCTTTTGTTCCACTACGTGAAAAACGCGCTGAAAATGGGCATCTTAAATTCCAGTAAATACCGTAGTTATAATGCAGTCGAAAAACCTTTTGTGCTGCCATCTGTTGTCATTTTCTCAAGTAAAATGTTTCGATGTTATTAAAAGTAATTTATTTCTCTAAAAATAATCTAAAAATTTTCCTCCCACATATTTTTTTTAAAAAAAAATTTAGATAAAATTTATTGGTAGTTTTTAATCATTTTAAAGATATTTTTTTAAAACTTTTTCCTTGCACCGATTCATAAAAACTTACAGCAAAATAAAAATCTAAAGAGGATATTTTAACCCCTTTTTTTTTTAATTGAATGAGGAAAATTTTTTACTATACTATTACTTATACATAATCTAATTCAAGCGTTTATTTCCAATGCATACTAAAATTGTGAATTTTCGTATTTTGAGACAATTTTTCATAAAACTTGGTGCGCTAAATGTTGAATTTAACACATTATTTTACCTCAAAACTGTGAATAAAATATCCTCTATTAGACAAACTATAGGGAAAAATGCTACCGACTTCTTAAAAAAAATGAACTCTGACAATAAATTGATTACTAGCAGCGAAAAATGTACTTTAGAACATAATTTCCACCAACCCAGATCAATCCTAATTGATCATGCTTTTAATTCCTATAAAAGTATTCTCTTTTACTTATATTTTCTTTTTATTTTAATTGAATTATATCTACACTCAATGTTCGGTCGAGTTTCACACCTAGCTTAAATGCAAAACTAGCTGACCTCTCTGATCAACTATCCACAGAAGCTCCCCTCTAACACAACTCATTTTAAATTTTTATACCGAAATATTTTCTTTCTTTAACTCGTACTCCTTTGTTGCAATCGGATTGTCTAAACATCGCTCCTCCCACTCCCATCAAGGGGGGGGGGGGAATATTTTCTAAGTCAAGATTTTGTTCATGAGTCTTTATTTTTATTTGTTTATATTTGTAAATTGTAACATATCAAAGAAGTTCCTATTTTTAATATTTTTCTTTAGTTATTTTTATAGTTTAAATAATATTTATTAAAAAGGACAATTTTAAAGCGTTTTAATGTCATCCAAAATATCCTGAAAGGAGATGAAGATTCGGAAGAACTAAGTGCTCCCATCCCACCCCACCAAACTACAAACTCTAATACATTATTTTATGAGTGCGAAATGTGTTAACATGCATCACCAAATGTGTTTGTTGACATCCATAAACAAGCACATTTCATTTTTTGAAGATAGCAAATGCCAAATTAGAAAATTTTCTGTTAAAATATGCACTTTCAATTGATTTTATTCTTCCATGAAAAGTTTCAATTGAAAATTCATTGAAAGACTGAATGAAATGTGTCTTCCCTATTTATTGTTTACGGATGTCTGTTCCATAGCATTAAAATATTGTTGTAACAATAAAGTCTATGATAGTAAAAAAAGTAAGTTTTATTGAATTTCATGAAATTCCATAAGAGAAAGGTTTTTAAAATCTTTTAAAGATGACATAAAATGTTCCAAAGCATAACATTGTATAAAATAACATGAAAAGTGTTATGTATCAAGATATATTTTGTATACTTTGAATTATAAATAATCTTATTGTGAATGAAAGCACTCAGGCATACATTATTTCTAAATTACATGTAACTTAGAAAAATCGTTTTTGTTTGAAAATATTGCGATTCATTAAGTACAATTTGAAATTTGAGGTAATTATATAAAAGTGAAAAGTAAGAAATTTACAAATGAAAAAGAAAAAAGTAAAATGACGGCTTCCGTTTTTTGATGGAGAAAATTAGAAAAATCGTGTATTGATAATGTTTAATTGTGCATGTTCCGCATTTACAACATGTAAATTGTAGTTCATGCTTATCATGTCTAACATGTAACATATACCAGTATGGCATAGAGAAGGAATGTATAAATTAGCAACATATGTATAAACAATGACAAGTATAATGAAGTTATTCGTAATCTTAATTGAAATATGAATTAAATAAGCATTTTTATATTGGTCATGAAACATGTGATAAGGCAGTACGTAACATGTCTTTTTCATCAGTTAAAATATTTCCTCGTCATTCAAATCTGTAAAATAATGGATAACCGTATATTTGTACAATTGCATCAGGATAAAAACAAGCAAGCTATTAAAGTTTAAGACAAAAAAAATTCTTAATTTGGAATTAATCAAAATACAGGAAAATACGTTTAACGGTAAAACGCTTAAGGTGAATTGAACAAAACACGAAACGAAAATCGCTTAACACTAAAAGATTTCCTTTCTGTGAATGGACGAAATACTGAAAACACCAGCCGCGCCGGAGAGATTTAAAAAGGGTGTGAAATGAAAGAGAGATGGTATCACATGATTCGTAGAAATGAGTGTGATGATAATAATAATGTGTGTACAGCCCAAATTAAGGCAGACAAAAACATTTTGAAGTATGTTCGAAGATCATGAAGTATCATTGATGCTGATTCCGAAGACGCAAATTAAATGAATAGTGCAGCTCCTGTTTCCCTATACAAAATGAGGAACATCATGAAAAGTATAAACAGCTGTTTCGACGCATATTCCAGTGGTGAAATATTAACAAAATGAACAACATCAAATAATTTCTTGACAATTTGATTGACATTCAAAGAAAAACAGCAGATTATTTTTTTTTTAAACTCAATTATATAGATGTTTTTTTTTTTTTAAAATTTTTTTTTATAAAAACTCAAAAATTGTATATTATATTTTATTAGGTTCTTGTGATTTTTTTTGTTTCATGCATTTTGTTTTTGAAATACATGCGTCTACATATATCTACGAAAATAAAATGTACTCTAATAAAGTTAATTTTGTTGAATATATGTTTTTTTTTACAATTTTTTTTGTAATTTCTTTTTAACATGAAAACATACTTCAGTTTCCTCAATTTCGTGTTAATCGATTTTTACTGTATATTATTCACACACACACACACACACATACATATATATATATATATATATATATATACACATATAAATATATCTATACATACATATAAAATTATTCATATAATTTATTTTCCTTTAAATCTTTCAAAATAATCTCTAATTTTGCTTACAAAAATTAAGACTCAACCAATCTTAAATTATAATGTATGAATCACTACAGAATGGCCCAAGAAAGTGTATATATTTTCCATATTTTCAAGACAATTGCGTATTTTACAAAGTTTTCTAGTTTTACGTGTTTTATGACGCTATCGCGTGACGTCTGGTTATTCCAGAAGTGTTTCTATAAATGTGGATTTTTTTTCTCTTCTAGCTAAGATTATTTTCCCAGAGGAGCAATACAGTTTGAAAAAAAATTAAGACATATTTCTCTCTCATGTACCTTTCGTGTTCTTGAATTTATGTAAAAATGAATGAAAATGTTGTTATTAAAAGTATCTTTTTTCAAGAATATATTTTTATGCTACAATCATCGAATACTAAAATTAAATTGAATAATCAAATACGTTTTTTTTTTCCTGTTTAACTTGTTCACATCTATCTTTAGCAATTTTGACCTAATATAGTGTTGCAAGTGATAATTACAAATTGAACATTTATTAAGAAACGGCTATAAATTACTTGTCACCAAACAAGACATTTCTGAGAAATCTAATTATCTTAATCAGGTGAAAATTTTGTGAAATTTCATAAGAATGCCAAAAGTTGTCGCGGGTGGACATTCGGGGAAGTTCTTACCGTGATTCAAAATTACGACATCCATCGCCAGTAGCATTTGTGTTATTTTTAAGAAAACTTTAGTAATAAACATTCATGTATTCATTGTTTGATGACTGACATAGTAAAAAAGACTGAAAAAAACTTCCTCCATCCACAAAAAAAAAAAAAAAATTAAAAATATTTTTGCCCCTTATCTGATATACATTTTATTCATAAAAACGCGAAGAAAAAAATCAGTAAACTTATGAAAATAAAGTATTTTTCATAACTTCAGCTTCGTGGTCTTTTCAAATGTAGTATTCAAACAAAAATAAAAATTTCTTTAAGTATAATGAATCAGAAATTTAATGCGTATTTTCCGAGACAGAGATCAAAGCATTAAATTTTGTCTACTTTCTGATTTTCGGTTCTAAACAAAGGAACGGTAATCGAAATAGAATTTGAATGCGCATGCAATTGGGTTTCAATAGAACTAGTTTCTAATTTAAGAAATAATATTTAATTTTTTACAATTCTATATTATTTGACGTTTCTTCAGAAATATATGTATTAAGAGTGTTATCTGCATTATGTGTATTAGCATGCAGTAATTGATAGAGATTCTTGTTACAGTTATTTCCTTATTTTTAGAATAAAAATACAGATGAAGTAATGTACTATTTATTCCTATTATTATTCAAGAATTAATTTATAGCAGGCATAGTTTTATTCTGAATAAGTTTTATTCTGCACAGTTTTATTCTGAATAAATAAGAATTTTCAGAATAAAATGTACATTAGAAGAACAGTTTCTTTTTTAATATGATTATTGCTGAATGCAGTTATAACTAATCTTGCGAATGCTACTCTAATTATCGTATCTTTCTTTCTGCTGTATCATATATTTCTTAATTAATCAAATTATTGATTAATTATATTGCTAATCGGCCTGAAATATTTATTTAAAAGTTATATCCTTGAAGTTGACCGAAATGTAATACATCATTATTAAGAATTTTTAAAATCTAACTATATAAATGAATCACAAGCTTTAATTAAGTTTATACCATTTTAATTAGATGCAAGGTTAAATGTTCAAATGTACACATTGGGTCACCTAAAGTTCATTATGATTCCAATAATTTATGAACGTTAAGATCTAGAGCCATAAAAGTAAGGTCTAGGTATAGTAAATTTGTCATGTAGGCTGCGCAAAAGAAGAACTATATAAATAGCCCTTTAGGGGACACATTTGAAGTATTCTTATGTCAAACAAGTACGAAATACACGATAAAAGTTACAAAATTGTTCAGTATCATCAATTCATTTAAAAAAGACACCTTTGGTAAAGTAATGTTAAAAATAAAAGGCGAAAAATACAAATTTATTTGGTTTGTAATTCTCAAAATTAGAATGTGAAATATCGCAGAAAAATGAGACGTCACACTAGGCGAGCCTCTCTGATTCTTGACATCATATGGACGATGAGGCATACCCGACTTCTAATACTACGCACAATACGCAGAACGTCAGCCAGAGGGCTCTGTAAGCAATTTTTGCTTTGTTTTTTGTTCTCGTGTATGTGTGTTTTGCGAATGAAAACTTTCCTTTCCTAGAACCCACTTTTGTGACTATAGCTCTTGATGTTCATAAATTATTGCAGTGACAACGGACTTTAGCGGGCACAATGTATAGTAACAATACATCATGCCAGACTTTGATTATTTTAAGTTATTGTTTTGAACATGACTATACTATGGTTTAATTTTATTTTTATTGTGATTATTTTGATATCATTGAATAATAACTATAATATTGAAAACTTGTTTCCCAAATTATCATTTTACGTATTGCCAGCACTATATTTTTTCTTATTTTCATTAATAAGAATTTAAGTGAAATAAGTTATATCGATTAAATATCCATTTGTTTTTGAATGAGATTTTTTTTAAACATTAGGAAAATCATCTTACAAATATCATATGTTTAAGATAAATATTATTTTCAACTACAAAAAAACCGCACAGTTTTATAAATAAATTGAATTTTTTTCTATAATATATATGGAGTACAAATATTTGAAAAATGATCTCAAATTAATTAATTTAAATTACGATTATTAACAATTGTTTTGCATTTAAAATTGTACGATACATATTATGACGCCAAAAACATAGACATATGAAAATTATTTTATGATTTTTTTCTAATGATTATTATGATAATTCCAGTTGCAAAATTTGTTTGAATTATCATTTATAACAATATACACTGAGAAACAACCCTATTACAGAGGTATAATATTTAAATTGAGTAAATTATTTTGTCACACTATTGAAATTAGGTGATTTTATACAGGTGGGAACAAAAAAAAATACTTCCTGTGTGTAATATAAGTAATTTGATTGTGAATATATGCAGAAAATTGTGATTAGATACATTTCGAAAATGGGATGGTAATAGAAGCTTGGAAGCATAGATAAGTAATATCCCAATATGTGAAAATTTTCATGAGCATTATAATATAAGGATATCAGACTGGTTCTGAAGAGCAAATTGTGATCTTCACGGATAGATAAATGGTTAGACAAAACAAAGAATTTCCAGAATTACATAAAGAAGATGTTTTAGGAAAGAGCATGGAGTCATGAACACTAAAATAATTACTGTAACATTTCAAGCTGGTGGAGGAAATGTACTTTGGGGAATGTCATTCTGACTTTGGGCCCTTTATATTTTTTCGTATGCTTTTCGGAATAAAGCGTCGTTCCTTAGCACCATTGCTGACGGAATAAATGCTGGAATGTTAATGTGATTTATCCCAATGACAATGAGTACTCTAAACACACGATAATGAGTCTTCCCACAGTATTGGTACGATTCATATTTAGGTTAAGGGTTATGACAGTGACTTTGTTCATCCCCATAATCTCCCGATCCTAATGTTATAAGGCATTTGAGAAATAAAATTGAAAATGTTCTCTGACATCTACATCTACAGCTATCTAATCTCCCGCTATAGAAAAGGGCTCTTCAAGTATGATCAAAAAAGACCTATAGACATCTCGTATAATTAATGCCACGGAAATCATTAAAAGTAAAATTTGACCAAACAAGATATTAATGGAACGGTCATAACAATGTGACCGCCCAGTACACAAACGATATAGATGATATAAACTTTACAAATAATCATAAAATGTATACATATTATCTAGTTCGTACATAAATAAAGTAATAAAAATTGTAACAACACAAAGAGGTTTGATAAAATATAATGATTTTTTTTTATTTGGTAAAATGTTATAATTTGCAAAAAAATAAAATAAAATAAGGTATACCATAAAAAAATGAAATAAGGTAAGATAGACATCTTAGTAGATAAATTGATTTACATTAAGATTAGTATTCTCTTTCATTATGTCAGTGTTTCTCAAACTGTGGGGTGCATTTCCCTTAAGGGGAGGCGTTATAACCCAAAGTAGGGAGTGCGAGCTGATCAAAAAGTCGAAAAGAAAATTATTTAAGAAAATTATTAATTTACTGAAATGAAGCAAAATACATTCTGACATAGTAAAAAAAATAAAATTCACATTTACCTGATACTAATACTTTTATAAATGTATCAATAATGCACAATTTATTTAATAAGTAATTTAACTATACTAAGTTAACTACAAATTTAATAATTACCAGTGTCCTCAATAGGCTCCTCCTGTATAAAATCATATACAAAACTTCATATCTATCTTCATAATGTGTAGGGTTTATAACTAAAGTCGTATTGTAGCTTTAGCGTCGAAGTTAAATATTATTAAATAAAATATTATTGCATGGTGAGGAAAATTGGACAAAAAAATGGATTCAAAATTTGGACAAAAATAATAATAGTTTGAAAACTAATGCCTTACTTGAAGATTTTTTGTATTTTCAGAAGAAGGTTAATAAGTTTATATATTATACAATTTCGTTCTCTAAATATTGAAAAAAAAATGTTTTTCTTACTTAAAAAAAATTCCAATAGTTATCAAACTTTTCCGCATTTAAATATTTTATTTAGACAACTCACACACATATATATTTTAAATGTCATGTATTCTTCTTATTTAAATTTTCAAATCGAAAAAATTGCAATATCTTTTCAAATTCTGCAGATAATAATAGTTTTGCAAAACTAGTTTAATGAATGTTTACAATAGCGTAAATAATTTTTGTCTGAGTAATTATTACGTTAATATTATCTTCTGTTGTTCCTATTTATTGATAAAAATTGTAATATTCACAAGCAACGCCTTTCCTTACATTTTAACGGTGATTTAGCGGAAACACGGCAAAAAGTTGGCAATAGAGCCAAGTTGGCATCATTTTTGTTGATCATATTGACGAGTTTGCGACCATTTACATACTTCTGGAAATTACTGGAGAAATCTGTTAACATCACGATTTATGATGTAATTGAATCTTTCGAGTAAAGGCTTGAAAATAGACTGCGATCTATAAATAGCAGATGTTCGCTTTAGCTAAGTTAATATTACTTCAGCTGTTAGAGACATCACTTGCTATGTTTGAGTGATTACTTGTGGATGAACTTTATCATTTTATATTTTTATTTTTAGACACTGATAGTTGTGTCTGAGAGCTGTAGAAAGTGTGTAAACATTCTGTAATTTATTTTTTGAAATTTGCTGCTATATCTCTTACTTAACTGATTGGTTATCTACAACAAATTTTCATCGCTCTTAAAGAACTAATTCATTCTTTAAATTGATTGAACAAAATCCAAAAACCCCGATCTACTAATATCCCATGGCTCCTGCAGAGTTTTAAAGATAGCATAGAAAGTGGTTTTATTTCCGAATTTTAAAGTTTATAATAACATGATTAATTTAATTTAAGAAGATGCTTCTTCTTTTCACTCCGTAAGTTTTGCATTCACTTATTTGATTAGTTTTATTTTCATTCTTAATGGATGAGTACCAAAACAAGCTTGGAACGCCAGAATTATTCCAAATTACACTTTATCGAATAATGAATTATAGAACTTTGAAAATTAACTGAAACCACATTAAAAAACTTTGGCAGAAATACTTTATAATAAATGAAGCAGAAAAATATTTTTACACTAAATTAAAGTAGGAGTATCTCTCTCTCTCTCTCTCTCTCTCTCTCTCTCTCTATATATATATATATATATATATTATTTTTTGCTTAATAGTAGTCGGTTGTTCTTTCATATTTCTATGAGATTTTTTATACTTTGGATTTTTTATACTTTGGATTTTTATACTTAGAATTTTTATACTTTAAATTTCTATTTATTTTTTTTGGTCTTTCCTACCGAGTTGCAAAGGGGGAAGGTTGGTGCCTTCAAACTAGTTTAACCCCACTTATTCGGTCCTAAGTCCGAAATTGCATTTTGACTCGCTAGGTTCTTATTTGTATTTCATTAGATTTAATCTTAATTTTTTTTTCCTGTTATGTTCTATATTTTATATAAATTTCTTCCATATATATATATATATATATATATATATATATATATATATATATCATTTCAAGCTTATCAAAGCAGGAAGTCTTTAATTACTTTAACTAACTTATATATAAGAGATTGGATAAAACGGCCGTTAAAGAAGTTCATGTTGATGCATGGTTAAACGTATTTACTATCTTTGAATAATTCTATAGCAATTGAATTGAAAGCTTAACAAATATGTTTATATACTTAAAAAAACAAAATGCTTCCTATTAGAAATACTTATTTTATTTATTTCTTTCATGGTGGAAAACTTTGAATCTCTTCTTTTATTTATGAACTCTGAAATTTACTACTCTATTCGTATTCAGGGAAAATAAAACGATGGTTCTTAAATTGCATAAAAGAACGAAGAATTGAATGAGTCCCTTACACAAATTCTTCCAAACTTTGAACTTTAAACAAATTTCAGCATGAACCAAATGCATTTTCAGTGATGCTGAGCATAATTCATTCGTCAAGTGGCACGGCCGAATCTTACTGTGATAAATATTTCTATCAAGTCTCTCTTTTTCTCAACAAAATTTACGTAATCGAATTGCTTTCGAAGTTTTAGATTTCGTATTTGGTTTTGCTTCAAATAACTTAAAAATGTCTAAAATAAATATTCTAAATTTATTATTTGGCAGTCTGATATTCTAAGTTCTTGCGAGTTAGATGCTGTTGAGCAAAAAAGTGCTTTTTTAAACATATTTCGAGCAGTTGTTTTAAGTTACAGACTTTTCAAAAATCTATGTTAAATCATATATTTTGTTATACTAATTTAATAATTACACGAAAGCGGAAAAAAACCACTTCAGTAAATCTTAGGAAAATTAAAATTTTAATCGAAGTTTGAATTTAATCATTAGAAACATATATTTAATTGAAAATTAATGATATTAATCAATTTTTCTGCTTGAAATAAAAATATTAAAAGATAAAATTTAAAGATAATTTTAAAAAAAGTTAATATTTTTTTATTAATTTATACAGTTATATACGTGTATATGGTTTCAAAAAATTAGCTTAAAGTAATAATTATAGAATCTTATAAGAACAAAATGGGCAAAGTTAGTTCACTTTCAAAAAAACTAATGTCAACTAAATTAATGAAATTTATTTATTGGAAATTTGAAATTGAATATATGTTTTGAAAACGTTTTGTTCCATTAATCAAACCTATTAGAACTATTTTTAATACAAATTAACTGCTATTTCATTATAAAAGAAAGTAAGATTTATTTATTATAATTTACAGTAGAACACTTTTTTGTAGCAATTTATATTTATTTCTAGATATTTTCCTATTAAATTTAATTATGGAGAAAGTTAAAAATAATTTTAGAAATTAAGCTTTACGTTGATTTAAGAAAATCACACCAGCAAATGTAAATTTCCGTGGATAACAAAGTGTACATAAGATATATCACATAGTTTACCTCGTATTAGAACATCTGATAGACGCCTTACAGTACAGAAAAAAATGTTGACAATTTAACACTAACAAAAAAGAAGTTAGAGGGAAGAAGTTCTGTTTGATGTTGAGAGAACCATTTCAATGGAGTCAGAAAGTCCCGTCCCACGAGATCCACTCTGATGACTACATATCATGTAATGTAAATATTTACTTAGGTGTATGGATATCTCAATTAAATCCTAAGCAACAAAGAAAATAAAAATAATAAATTTGTCAATTCCTACTTTGAATGGATGAATAGAAAATATTTTATTAACGATTAGGAATTTGAACAAGATAAATATGTATATAATATATAAGAGAATGAAATAATAGTAAAAATGGAAAAACAGAGCATGGTTTGTCTACATTGTTGTAACAATGCACACTCGATTTGGCTGAAAAACCTGTTTTCGACGCCAAATTTTGTAATTGTTTTAACATTGTTACAATAAAGGAGGCGAATCTAAGTTGGCATCAAAAACCAATAATTAATTAAGTAATCAGTAATCAATCGATTAATCGATAATTAATAAATTAATTGGTAATTAATCAATTAATCGGTAACTAATCAATTAATTGGCAATTAAACAAATAATCCGTTATTAATTAATTAATATTTGAAAAAAACTTTAATAACATCAAGCTTTATTACGTTTAAAAACATTTATTTGAACTTGATTGATGAATAGAAAGTATTTTCTTAACGATTGAAAATTTGAACAAGATAAATATATATATATATATATATATATATATATATATATATATTTATAGAGAGAGAGAGGGAGAGAGTGAGCTAATGATTGGAATTGAAAAGAGAAAATGTAAACAGATATGGTGGAACCATTTTCCCCTTGACATATGTTAGCGCAGATACCAGTATGATGCAAGTGCCATCAGTGATGAATAACTTTTTCAAACTGGCGGGGCAGCAATCTTGCGCAAAATGATACTTCATATACATTTAATATCTTTTTTGACTGGTTAGTGTTGCCAAGATAACTTTTACGACAATGTGCTTAATTTTTTACATTATCAGAAACATCCTGGTTTCATGAATATGTCCCAGGTATAACCTTGGTTTCCTGGCAAACTTGGTGATTTTGTGATTTCAATACCAATGCAATTATATGGAATGCCATGCAGAGAGATGTTCATTTTTCCCCCTGCTGCATTAAAATGAAGCGCATTGTGGGAGACTGTTAAGAAGGTCTGGAGCCATATGGTTTATACTGCTTACTATATCAGACCTAGACAAATTCCTGATGTCAGCAGAGTGAAATACCATGTTTACACATCACTGGATTATTCAATTTTATTATTTATGAGCGCACTCACAAACCAAACCAAACAAACACATACAGTGAGAGAGAGAGAGAGAGAGAGGGAGGGAGGGATATACATGAAATCCAATTTGAAAAGGAATGTTCATCATGGAATAAATTACTTCAATTTTTTTTTTACAAAGTTTTTAATTCCTTCCTAAAAATAAAATCAATATGTCAGTTATTCAAATTAATATTATTTTTTTAAAGATATTTTTTCTGTTTGTTTAATTTTTACGATAAGAGATATTTGTAGATGTTCTTTTTAAAACTGTATTGATGAAAAAAAAAAGAATATTTATTATTTTTAATACATAAACTTTAATTATTTAATGCTGTAGTGTATGTTAAATAAATTAAAGTAATTAAGCTAATTATAAATTATTTTTACTATGCATTCAAAATGCGTTTAAAAAGCGGTCTTGTTTTAAATAAATATGTTCTACTCTCTCTATCATTGCATACTTTAATTAGAATAAAATCTAATTAGATCTAATAAGTAATTACGTTTTCAATGGAGTTTTTTTTCGTCAAAAAATGGATAAATTTTATTTATTACCGTGATTATTCAACTTATTTTAGCGGGAAAAAAAGTAAGAATCAACATCGACATGACATTAATATTAAAATTAAAGACACAAAATTAATGAAAAATATTTATGAAGTCTTTTTAAATTAAGTGTTGTAAGAAAAGTAAGAAGTATAAATTACAAATCAATTGTTTATAAACTTAAATAAGGGAAAAAAAGAATGTTTAAAAATCAGTTTCTCAAAATATGTGCATCTATTACATAATTACATTAATTTTGACAAAAAAGTAGAGAAGTGAACCATGATAGGTTTTGTAAAGAAATACTAATGCGTATAAGCCTATTAGCTTGAACTGCTAACTAAACAGACTTTTATTGAATTTCATGCAATTTTTACCCAGTTTTAATTTAAATTTAAATGAGACTTTACACAGCGACACTCCTTGTTGTACATTTACATTTATATAAAATTATCTTTAACTTTCACTAAAAATAAATCATTTACCTCAAAAATAAAAAGAAATACAATTCAGTACCTTCTCCGTTCACATGTATAATGTAATAATCTTTGAACCATATATCAAAATTATCTCCTGAAAAATGTTTCTTCTTCTTTGAAAGGATTCTAAAAGTACAATTCCTTACACAATTGGAAATCAATTGGCAATCAATAACCCGGTTAAACTCTTTCCACTTCCTCGTAAAATTATTTCTTTCTGAGAATGAAAATATATAACCTTTTTTTGTTGACTCTAAGTCATTGTTCACATGTAATTTGTAAGTCTGGAACAGAATTTATTGGTGATATATTTTATCAAAAAGAAAAGAAAAAATGCATTTTTTCTATAATTGTATTTACTTAATACGCAAGTCAATTGTAAAATGTCCATGATTATACAGGGGATCCTAAAATAGCGCTTAATCTCCGTACAGATAAGTTCCTTGATGAGAGTACATAAAAAATGCCAAGAGAACTGAATTTTGTTCCATCCATAGTTTTACAACAAAAATACAAAAAAAAACTATCTATGTTGTCACAGCCGTATTTGACGCAACAGTATTATTTTTGAATATTTATAAATGTATATGTTCAAAGTGTCCATCATGCTTATCGAGGCAGACGTGAGCTTGCAATGGTGTAAATGGTCAGTGTACGCGTCGCAGCTGCGCTGTGTCCACCGAAGTACAAGCATCATGCAAAGAAGCACCAAAATTCATTTCGTGTTGTCACTTCGTCTCTAAACACCATTTTTTGAGAACGTTCAATAAACAAAAAAACCAACAGGAAGTTTGGTGATCATGGTGACCATGGAACTGGACACTCATGTATGATCCAGTAACCGGATGATGCCCTAGCCAAACAATGTCGTACAGGAGCACAAAAAGTCGCCAGAGTCTTACCATGAGCCACCATTCAGTCATCAGCATGCATCATAATTTACTGAATATTTCTTTTAAACTAGATATAGGTATAGTTCTCCGGGCCATTTTTATGCACTTCCAATGAAGAATTTGGTTGTGCAGAATTTATTTGGGCACTGTATAAAATGCTTTCAGTAAAAGAGTAAAAGCTTCAGGGACAGCAAACGTAAAACGATTTATTGCTGTTTAATAGCTATCATTAAAGCAAAGCTTCTAACTATGACAATATTTTAATTATATCCTATATTATGATGCTTAACGCACCAGTAAAAAATCTTTGTGCACATGCAGCATCGCTTAGTAATTGTTTTCTTTTAAAGAAATAAACAAAAAAAAACTTCAGTTTTTTGACAAATTTTAAGTATTTGGGCTGTAAGAAAACCAGAAAAAGTAGTATATATTAATGGCTTGATAACATATCAAAATGTACAAAGTTAGTTGAGTGATATTTTCTTTGGAGTCTAATTCATATTCAATTCGAATGACGGAAGTGATTATTAGCTTCCATCTGTGGATAATTTAGTACGATAAAAAAGCTATCACTTCTCAAAACGCATTAACGTATCGATTTAACATCAAAAAACTTCAAATCAAGGACATTTAGGGGCATTTTTTATGTAACAGATTGATTACTTAATTAAATAACAATTACCAATTATGTGTTTGAAAAATTTATTTTTTTATGATCACCGACGACCATACTAAAAACCCTTTATCTACAAAACCCTATGAATATATTTAAGTTATTATGTAATATTGCAGAAAAAATGCAATTTAAAAAAAATTAATTTAAATATAAAATAATATAAAATTATTATTTCATATTTTAACTGAAATGTATAATTGTTAAGAAATTAAGCAAGTTTCAAATTATGTTTGGTGGAATTCAAAAAATAAAAGTTATAACACTGAAAACTATCACCAGGAGGGTGATTCTTTTCAAATGTTTTCTTTTAAATTTAAATGAGTTATTACATATTTTTACTACTAAAAATGATAAATATGTAGAAATTCCTCAAATGGTGTTAAGTCAAGTAATTATCTATTGTGAAGAAGAATCAATCTTTTGTTATTTAAAAGTTTAAGTATTTTAATGTTTAGGGAGTTCTGCATTTTTCTTTCAACGCCTTCCTCTTTGTGGAATGATTGAACGGCTTTCTTTAGTTTATAATATGTAAATAACTTTAATTTTTTTTTTAAATTTCGGTGTTTTTTTAAAGTTAACTTATTGGATAAAACAAACAAGAATTAATGTGCTAATTTAAAATGTAAGGTAACAAAAAATATTGTTGAACTTCCACTGTATGTATCCTTAAAAATATCAAATAAAATACTATTTTTACATAAAGACGGGAATCTCTTAGAAAACTAATACTGTTGCCAAGAAATTCTTATTTTATTTTTTAGAATTACATCGTTTTTATTTGCTTAAAAAAATTATTCACGAGATAAAAATTATACCTTTAATTATTCCAAAATTCTATTCATTGATTACAATAAAAATTTAATTAAAAATATGTGTAATTACATATTTTATAAAAAATTAACAATAGTGAAACTTTTATTTGTAAGTACAAGAAAATATGATTGCGATATTTAAAATTTATAATATTCGTCTGAACTATACAATGAAATAATTCTTTTGGCAATACCTATGTAAACTTAACATATTAATGCTATTTCGTTCATTATGGAAAAAAACAATTTAATGAAGTACTTTAATTGTGAAACAGATTATGTTCCATAAGAAAAATACAGAAATTCTTAAATCTGGATGATTAAATTATTTATCATCACTTGTGCTATTCTTTTATAAATAAATTCTGGGATTTAGCTATTACTAGGTGCCTAAGCAACTGTCCGTACACATTCATTTCAGTTCTGAGCATGCAATGTTTTGTTTGTGTGTGCCAAATAGTGAGCAGTTTTAAACTGAACAATTAATCCATGTGTGCAATGAGTAACGCGCTTCACATAATAAGAGTGAAGCTCCTGATCTAAAGCATGGCCGAATGGAAGTGCTATTATGCTAATGCTGACCTGAGAGATTTGAAGCAATTGCATTTGCATACATTACATTTGCATTTACTAAAGTGTTTATCCGGGAGGACAATTCAAAGCAGTGCTTAGCGGATGCGCTTTAAATACCTTGCCCTAAGGTCCTGGGGGAAAGTATTTGTAACTTCTTGTTTAGTGAAAATGGCAGCACCTTTGAGTGTTCCTTTCGTCAAGATGTAATGTAGATAACATTTGATCACTTTTTCCACCCATGAATATATTTGAATACGTTAACCATTCAATGCAGTATTAAGATTCTGGTTAAAAGGATTCACAAGTCCAAATGTTTTTCCGATAACATATAACACTCAAAGATTTATTCAAATCTAGATAAGCTGCATTGGAAATATTATTTGAGCAATATATCTATGAATATGTATGCAATGTTGACAAAAAAACAATATTTTTTATGTAAGCGGTCATTTTAAATATAAGCACTCTATAAACTAATGAAAGCATGAAGAATATAAATAGATATACATGTATAGATACCACCTAACTCAGTGCTTTTGAAACATTCAATATTTATGACCCAATTTTCAATTATAATTTTCATCATTTCCCCTCCATTCAATACCAAATATAATGTAATTAGACGCTAAAGCTACATAATACGATCTTACGTTTTTTTTTTTTAAATATATATATATTTTTTTTTATTTTCGTCATGCTTGCACCCTACCCGTAGAGGTATCATGCCTTCCTAGGGAGACGCGTTCCACAGAGTTTGACTATAAGTTTTCAGAAGATAAACTCTATAAGTTTGCAGTATTATTCAGAATAATTTATTTCAATTTCCTTCGGTTTTTGAAAAACCATTATAAGGCATGTTTTAATAAATATAAATCTATCTATATTATATATATATATATACATATATATATATATATATATATATATATATATGTGTGTGTGTGTGTGTGTGTGTGTATTAAAGTTTCTTCAAAGAATTGGTAGAAACTTAGCTTGAGTTTACTATGAGTAGATGACTGTCTTTTTCCTATTGTATAACCTAAAATTTGACGCTCATGAGAAATAACTTGCCATAAATTACATATAATCATTTGCAATATCAATGCATTAGCATATTTATTTCTGTTTTTAATATTTCGTAGACAATATGCTTCTAAAGTAATATATTAAATAAACAAGAATTTTCAGAATTCATTACGAAAAACTGTATTTTTATATTAATGATTTCAATAGATATCTAATAAATATTCACAACATTGAAACATACAAAGATACAATTGACCACCTCTACTGTGTTTCATATGAGCCAGAATATTTATAAGAGGATAAACATTTTGTTAATGAAATACCAATACCGGTCAGTGAAAAACAAATATTACTTAGCGTTTTTAAATTTTTTTATTAATCCAGACATAAGGCTTATTGTGTCGCTATGACAGGTTCATTTTATATTTACACAGGATTAAATTCAAGATTAATTCTAATCGTGCGTGTTATTTTGTTGGAAGACAAAGATCACAAGCATACATAATATGTGTTCCACTGTCTATATATATACATAAAAGACACTTTGTTCTTATTAAATTAGTAGCCGTGGTAGCCTAGTTGCCAAGGAAACGGACTCGTGACCAGCATGTATTGAGTTCGCACAATTACCGCTAAAGAACCACCGTATAGGGGGCCGATGCACTCTACATATATAGAAAGCTCAAACGTTCTTCTGTTGGTGTGGTAGTTATGGGTGGGGATGTCAGCTCAAGTTTCGTCCTCGTCACTTGACCATGGTTGAAAGTTTCGAAGTCCTTCGCCAAATGCCCTCGAATACCTGAGGAGTGTGATATAAATTTTTTCACACTCATTTTTACTAAATTAACAGTTATATCAGGATCTTATATCAATATCCTTATCAAAAATTCGGTTATACTTCAAAACAAACCTAGTATCTTAACATGACTATATATAGTTATAATAGACTGTAATGCATTTTTATTGTTATTTTTATTTTGGTGCTTCTTGTCCTCTTTTTCTGCTTCAGATTTGAAAGTCCATCTATTTTTTGGTTGTTTGATTTATATACCTATATTTCCTTTTGAATCAGATCAATGAAGGTAATTACTCTTTATGTACTTCTAAAGGCATTCTCTGAAATAATTAATTATTTATACGATTGAACAGAATATATTTTTACGAATAAAAGTACGGTTTCAATTATATATACATAACTCTTCTATCTTTACATTTTTCTTTATATGTATGGCTTTGTTATTCATCGTCTGTTACATTTATATTCAAGATCAATTTTGCTTTGATAGTACCTTTCCTTTAATTTAAGATGACTAATACTTGTTTCTGATATAGAGAGAGCTCTTAAATGCATTGGGGCAGAATTTTTTTAAAATCGTTATTTCAGTGAGCTTGATCTAACTGGCTTTATCTCTGAATAGCTTTGCCTTTTAAATGTCAGATCGCATGTATATGTATGTTTCGTTTTAATATATCTTGGATGGTGATCTGAAACTTACGCTGTTTTTCTCGGAGCACTGAGATGATTTTTCATTTGGAGAACGAGCTTTTGAATGTAAAACCTGGATATCTCTATGGGTAAATACATAAAATGGAATGGCGTAAAACGTGTGCTGCAGATAATTGCTGTTTCCTTTTTAAAAAAAAGCGTTTGATTTTTAAAAAAAAAGATTACTTATATTTAACTTTATAAATTTGCACTTCATTTTCGGAGGGCAAAGTAAAATATTAAATAATGTTTAAAAGGGTTTAATGTTTATTTTATAATCTATGTAACTACTAGTTGTTGGAATTAAATGCTATAACTATTATCGAAGAACTAATTTCGCTTTTCACATATAGGGTAGTGTTTATGAATTTTAGATAATTAAAGATTCAAGAAAATAAATACTTAGAAGCATAATTATTAGAAGCAAGATTATTAGAAGCATTAGAAACAAGATTGGAAACACTATGTTTTTATTCATACAATACATATTTCCTTCTTTCACTTTCAAATGCAAAAATTTAAAAAAAGCCATGGTTTTAAATTTTTATATAAATGATAATTATGGAATAATATAAAATAATAAATAAGGAAATAATAATGATATTAAAAAAAACTTATTGTAGGAAAATTTATTTTAATCGTCCTTTATTTGTGAAAATAAAAGTATGTGAAAAATGTAATAGATATTCAGATATAATATTTAAAATTTGTTTTTCTGAAATATTAAAAAAAAAATATTTTAAAAAAGAGACGAGTAAAGTAACTAAAAATATTTTTTTAGGCTTCATTCTGTTGTTCAAATAATATTGTTACGAATTTTGTATAAAATAATGAAAATAATTTGTATTTAGATGTGCAATGCCTTTATATTACTCTATGCTATATTTATTTCATGATAAAATTTGTAATATTCACAAGCAACGCCGTCCCTTACGTTATAATGGCGATTCAATGGGAACTTGGCGAAGTATTGGCGATAGAGCCAAGTTGGCATCACTTTTGGCGACCAGGTTGGCGACTTTGGCGACCAACTTGACGACATTGGCGAGTTCGGAACCCTCTGGGTTCTTCTAGAAATTAGTAGAGAAATCCACTAATTTCACGATCTGTGGCGCGAGCGCATCTTTCCGGAACTTTTCGGCCTCTGCTATAAATAGAGTGATACTCGCCGCAAGAGTCAGTCTGGTTTCAGCCAGGGAGTAGCGAGTCTGGTTTCAGCCAGCGAGTAGCGAGTCTGATTTTAACCAGCGAGTAGTGAGCACTGTTTTGATTAGCGATTAGAAGACTTGCCTTGAATTTGATAAGCTCGGCTGTGCTTGTGAATAGTCATTTACATACATGAATTTTAGACACTGCTTATTGTGTCTGAGTGCTGTTGAAGGTGTGAAATCCTTCTGTTAATTATTCTGCGAATTTTGCTGTTGAATCGTGTATTTTCAAGGATTGATTTACGCCAATAAATACTCACCGCTCTTAAGGAATTGCCTTGTTATTTACGACTGATTTTGCATAAAATCCTCGAACCCCGATCTACGTAACAATATACATACATCTCTGGAAAAAAATTGGTAACCTTTTCTAAAATATATGCTATTATAAATATATATTATCTTTCCTCTTTTGTACTCTCTTTAAATGATTCCATTTAATTATAACTGACAATTATTTACATTTGTTTTCCTTTTAATTGTTTGTATTATCAAATGTTAAAAAAACTCAATTTACTCTTTTTTATTTACATATCACCTTTTCTACATTTCTAAGCCCATTTAATAAATAATTGACAATAAGTTAATTTTTTTTGCTCTTCAGAAATGCTCAATACCAAAGTCATACTGAAATGTTTTTCCATTTTTAAATGGTTGCGCATATATTCATCCTCCAAATAGAAAGCAAAAATAAAATGTCCCGCTTCTTTAACATTATCAAAAAAAAAGCTGATTTTACAAAATGTAATTATTTATGATACAGTTATTATAACCATATATATATATATATATATATATATATATATATATATATAAGTGGAATGCATTTCTCATGTTTTAATACCAAGGATTTGTTCAAAGAAAGATAAAGTTATTATTTTTTATGAGCTTGTATCTCCCGTTAGTACTTAGAAGTTTTTAAAAACCTAAAATGCTATATTTATTGAATTATTAAAATTCTTAAATGGAAAAATGGAATTTGTATGAAACATAGCGCTGCAGAAGTTTTAGAAATAGTTCTCATTTCCGGAAAATAATTTATTTTCCTTGCTTTAATAATTTGAACAATGGTTTGTGTTGTTTTTTAGAAAACAACAAAATGTAGAATTCAATTAATGTTTTATTGTTTAAAATATTTTTGTTCAATTGTTTTGAAAAATAATTAAATTTTAAAGCTTCTTCAATCTATGACTTTTTTCAATAATTTGCATAAAATATTGTTGTTTCTTATATTTCACGAAATTTAAAATTAAATACAATATTTTTTAAAAAAAATATTTTTTTAAAAAAATATTTTTATTATAAATATATTTTTAACAAAGAGTTAATTTTAATGTTCTTCACTATATGATACTTTTACATTTTGTATTCAAATGATAATTGAATATTAATTTAAACACCACAGGGATATCAGATGGGAATTATATATACATATTTTGCCAAAATGTAAAATGTGCACATCACAGTAAAAAAATAGACTTTAGTTAAAGCTTAATATAAATTCTTTAACCAAAACTGTATAAAAAATCGATATTTTAAAAGAAAAGTAACGATTATATCTCAGAGCACATTTAAAAAATACATTATTAATTAAAATTTTAAGGTTTGTTTCAGAATGATTTTTCTAGATGGAAACAAAATTTAATACAGTGGTCATATAAATCGGCCATGTTACGGCCATTGCCGTAAATCCTTTGTTAAGTTATGAAAATCACTAGAAACTTAAAACACTTTTATCTGCATAATGTGAAAAATCTTTTTTCTGTTTCTCGTAAGACAATTATTTCTAACTTCCTTCCATAACTTGAACTTAATTACCGATTCCAGTCCAATAAATATCTTGGTCACTAATCCTTTTAAGGTCTTTGCACAGGTGAAGTGTTCGGTAGTTTTATATCACTGAAACAGTGAGGATCAACTCGAAAAGATTCGATGGCATTATGAGTTCACTACACCGAAGATTATTGGAATGATATCTCATAAGATTATGTATAATCACTAGCAAGTTTTCATAAATCAAAGAAAAAATTTTAATATGTGTCTCTTGGCATGTGAATTATTAGTTTTTATCGCAAAGAAATTGAATTTTATGTGTTTTGATGATGAATATCACTGTGTAATATCTAATATTTTACATGATTGAATTATATAAGCACTTTGAAAATATTTTTTTCTCTATATGTGCTAGTTATTAATTGGAATTTAGTTAAATTCACTGTCATACTGTTAAAAAATCTGAAATAAGTTTTGAGCGTGTTCACAAATATTGAAGAAAGATATATTACTACTTAAGAATAACTGTGTAATGTACCCTATTTATACAGTCTAAACTAGTAAAGACAAAGCTGATAGTCTGAAATTATTATTAAACGTAAATGTAAATTGGTAAGAATTGATTTTGAATGGCTCCTAGTTTTAAAATATATTTCAAAAACAGGATGCATTATTGTACTAAGTGTTAATCCGAAAATACTTTACTTTTCTGAGTTGATTTTCCAATGATTAAGACAGGGAATTACATTATATGGAAACAATTATTATAAATAAAAACATAAAATTTTGATTTTATCGATGCTAACAGAAGGCCTTAATCAAAGTAAGATATTGTTATTATTTGACATATATATTATCGTATTTAAAAGTTTTTGGTCAGTTTAATAAAATGCTTATAATCGGGGAATACAATCTTTTTGTCTGGCTTTCTGCTGATCAACATTTGTGAGCCACTTACACATCATGAAATGGTTTTTTATCTGGTAGTTATAATTAAAGTTATCGGATTTAGAGGAATGTTGGAATATGGGCTATACGGATCACAGAGAAAAGCTATAAAAAATTCTGCAATAAAAAAAAAGTTAAAAATTTTTACCACTAGGAGGAAATGTGGTGCTCAAATAAGAACAAAAATATATTAGAATCGTTAAAATTTATTCAACTACAGAATATGTTTAATATGTGTTTGATTGACATCAATATTGTGTTGAAAGCGCGTTGTAAATATTTCAATGGTAGCACGAAACAACTCTCGATTCAGCCACATGACGTATAATGCTAGCTTTCAAATCAGATTATGTTCTAATTCCTCCCCTATAAACACGATCTTTTAGAAATCCCCACAAACACAAATTACAGAAATTTAAGTTGGTTAAGCGAGCGAGGAAGGTCATGCATCCGGAAAATGCCTGGATATTACAAAATTATCACTAAAGTTAGCAATTAGCAGTACATTGACTTGGCGCCCAATGCGACAAAGTGCTTCATCTTGTATAAATATAGTGGTTCGCAAACATTATAGTTTCTGTAAAGCAGGAATGACTTGCTGTTGAAGGAATTCACTGTACCGTGCACTCGTGACAGAGTATTTTTCAGAACCTTGTGGAGTGAGGGTTTCAAAGAAAAAAGATCAGAGATAAACTCAGTAGCAAATCTATGCCAAGTAGTCACGTAAGCAAAATGTAGTGATTGTTAATGCAGGATATTATAGGAGGTGAAGTACCCATACGCGGAAATTTTAGCTATTCACATCTGCATCTAAATAATAGTATGCTTCATCAGAGCATAGCATTTTCCAAGGCCACGCGTCATCAACTTTCATTCTTGCCGAAAATCGGCAAGCAAATTCAAGACATGATTTGTGATCTTGAGGCTTCAGTGTTTGTATCACGTGAATCTTATACGGATACAATTTTAAAATGTATAGCAGAAATTCCATGCTATCGACCACAGAATCTCCAACTGCTTGACACTAAGCGATCACTTGTTGAAGAATAGATGGAACTGGAGAGTCTTTCAACCTGTAGTGACTTCGGTAGTTTCAGTCCCAACCGGTTTTCGTCCTCTTCCGGGCAGCCCACCCAACTCTCCAGTCTCTTCAAATTTCATGATCATCATCCTCAAACCAATCCTCGATATAGGGTCTTTTCACAGATCCTTTTAAATGTCGATATTCACTTAGAGCACATAAGTGGTTACTGTCGTTCTGATAAAACAGTTTTACCACTAAAGCTCTATTCTTTTGTAAAGGCATGGCAAATGCACATTGAATGATTATCTGGCTTTGACTGCAAGTTTATATAGAGGTTTTATGGATTTTCATAAGGAATGTTCGATAAAAAAACCCTGGTGGTCAAAATGTGCACTAATTTTCTTTTTTGCAGAAATCCTTTCCCCATGGTCCATATAACATTTATTATATGTTTCAACAAAATACTGTAATCAGAACAGGTTCAACAGGCGTCTAAATAGTGCAACTTTAATTACAACCAGCCGGTATGTAAATAGAAAAAAAAAAACCTTTTCAAAACAAGATAGTTGATAAAAAATTTTTTTTTGTGTGTGCTTTGCATGTGATATCCTTTGTATAACATTTTTGATTTTTTTTTTAAATTTAACGTAATACAATGTTATTTTGTAAATAAAAATTAATGTATTACAATATTTAATCTTAAATTATTCAAAAAAATTATTTTTATTGTAATAGCATTATCACTTCCTTCTTAACACTGTATTTTCCATCTGAAAAATGCATGAGTTATAGAAAAATTTCATTTGCTTTTCACTGAAGTAAATGTTGCCGAATGTAGTGGATCCTGTTGTAAAGGTTGCTTCGCTACAGCGGGTGTGGTCGGAGGGGACCCATAGCATTTCGTGGTCTGAGCGGACACATTTTTTCCCCATCTTAGAAATGATTCTATTACCGAATTACAAGTATAAATACATTTTTTCCAATTAAATTTAATTACTTGTATTAAATTGTTAAGATGTTATAGTGTGAATACATTTTAAACATATCAAAATGTAATAAAGATAAAATCTTTTTTCAATATTCAAAAGTTAATAGTAAGTAACAATACAATGAAGGGTATGAATGGATTTCAGGAATTTTGTGGAAAACTGTATTTTAGAGTCAAATAAATATTAGAACAGTTGTAGTTGTCATAAAATTAATTAGTTTCTTTAATGTAAGTAAAAATAAATACTAGAAGTAAAATATACAAGACACAAGTAAATAAAAGAAAAATAAATACAAGTAAAAAAAATACTAACTAACCTTTATTATAAAGGCATACATATCATTTACCATTGGATTTAATCCAACCTAGTTACAAAACTTAAATATTTTAGAAATTTTTCTAGATTGTTTGGTGTCTCGAATTCTTTTAGGATGTTTTCAATTATTTCATTTAACTTCGCATGTTGTATTTCCTTTTTATTCTAGGGTCGCCTAATTCTCTGGATTTCAAATTAACACTTATTAGTTAAAATAAATAAAGAAGAAAAGCAAAAAGTGTCTTTTAATTTGAAATCAAGAGAATTAGGCGACCCTGGAATAAAAAGTAAAAAAACATATGCAAAATTGAATGAAAGAATTGAAACTTACGGTCTTGAACTTTACTAAGACAGAACATCCTGCTACAATAAAGTAGAGTAAACAATTTAACGTAATTCATGTAATTTTTGTAGATAATGTTACAAATTGTTAATGGAAATAATTTTAGAGGTAACCTAGAATTTTTTTCTTGAAATATTAGATGTAATTAAGACTTAACCAGGTTCAATTAGAGTATAGTTACCTTAAAAAGCCTTTGTTACTCCTATAAAGAATATTGATACCATTTTATAAAATATGTGTGAAACAGTACATTTTATATTTAGGATTAAAATAATTATATCAAATACAAACTTGAGAATCTGTTTTCTTCACACGGTAACGTATTTAATATTATGCAAAT
>BMAO01011846.1:0-74483 GCA_019973975.1 Trichonephila clavata
TTATAACAGCAAAATAAAAACTTAAATAAAATTTTAAAATCCATCAAAAATATTATTTCTAAACACAAGAATATCAGATTTTAATGAAAGACAAATGTGCAATGAGAATTGCAAATTTACATTTTTTTTATTGAACAGTACAAATTTTTACTTCACCTTTCACTTTCTATAAAATCATATTGACAATTTCATGTACAAATGGGAGAAAAACTGAAAAATACTGATTAAACTAATAAAACTTAACTAAAGTTTTTAAAGAAAAGAATAAACAATTTTTATAACACATTACATAAAACAATAATATCTTCTCTTCTCATTTGTGCGTTATAAATACCTATATTACAAGATTATTTTGTAAAAAGACACCTGTCCAAAGCATACTGGCTTCTTATTTCCAATTCTTTCTTTACAGAGTTTTTCCATGAAAAACCAAAAATAACATTTCCAGAAAGAACAAAAATTTTTTCTTTCCAATTTATAAAAGAAATCACAATTTTGTATTCAATGACTAATGAAACACCGGAAATACATGAATTTTTCATTCAGATATAAATACTTTGCACGTTTGTCACATACAAATTTCTACGACAGACAACTACACATACAAGAAAAACTTGGATGGATAAGGGATTACAACAAATAACATTCTTAATATATCTTTTTACAATAAAATGATGCTATTAACTTATTATGTGGATGGTAATTTTCACATAAGGAATAAATATAACTATTTTGTTGCAGCTTATTCATGGAGGGTTTAGATTATATTTAAGTATGGAAGATGAATAAAATACAAGTTAACGAAATATTTTTTAAACAAAAAATAAAATAAAATTTCATGAACAGATATTGCAGAAAATGGAAATTATTTCCTTTTTTACTAAGTAACATTTTTATATTTACAGAAAACTTCACTTTTAAAAGAATAATCACAAATGAATATCTGATTTATCTCTTAACTAAAAACAGTACTCACAGACACTTAAGACAAAAAGCTATGATTGAATATATTAAGTAAAATACAAAAGTTTGAGGAAAGTATAAACTTACAATTTGATTTCTTTTAATCATAAAATTTGAAAAGTAATATATAATAGAAAAAATTTACTTATAAAATGCTAATTTAATAAATTCAGTTCAATATAAGATTATGATGAAAACAACATTCTGCTTCAGAACTAGTATCTTTACCTTGCAAAGGATTGTCCAAGATGAAAAATTTAATGTTATGGAAACAAATTTTGAAATCAGACTTTTATAAGGCTGGAATAAATTAAATTATACTATAATAAATTACAAAGGGTAATTTAAGAAGGATTTCTAAAAACAAAAACATATTTAAATATTCCCCTCAAAACTAATTTTTCAAATCTACAATTAAAGTTTTCTTTATCACAAAATTAAAAGGTTTGAATATCATGATGATACATACACAAAAACATATAAAAATAAAATGAAAGAGTAGGGGGAAAAACCTTTAATAAGAGATTAACTTAAATCTCCCTATTCGATCTTCAATGATGTCATGTTTTTCTTTTAAGTCTGTCATGATGGGCTCAGTCTAATTTTTAAAGATAAATTTTCACTACTATTTTTAATCTATCAATTAAAAAATTCATGATAAATAAAAACATAGCCAATTTTTTTTCACAAATAATATTTTTTCTTTCATATCATCTTAGAGAATGATGCTTATTTCACATAAACTCAGTGAACTTAAATAAATTCATTTAAAATATTAAATTTACATCTTGTTGATACACAGATTTTCATATCAACAGGCGGGGGGGGGGGGGGGAAGAGTACTGGTAAATAAATTAGTAAATAGAATAATTTTACGAGAAACCAATACATCACAGAGAAGATTTAGATACAAAATTCAAACATATATGGTAGGTTTAAAGTCACCCCTTTGGTTGTATGGTTTAACTGACCATGAACTAACACAGTACAATATTTAAGATTAAAAATTTTTTTTTCTCAACAACAATATATAAAACACAAAGAAAATCACAAACATCGTATATTATGTTCATTATCAGGTACTGACAAGCATTATGAGTAACAATGATGATAATAAATTTTAAGTGATTAGTTTTGAAGTTATCTATCCTAAAAACTAAAAAAAAAAAAACTGCTACAGCCAGCCAATTAATGAAAGTTTTAATTTTTTCTTTAAAAATAATTTAAAAGTTTGTCTCAAATTTTTTTTTTTAAAGTTAGAGAATTAAATGTACAAGTAGATATCATGAAAAATACATAATTGTACACATTAAAAATTAATATTTTTTTGCTATTTTATAATTGTTTATTACTTTAATGAAATAAAAAAATTAAGAAGAACAAAGTGAAGGGAAAAAAATTCAATGGCTTAGATTGTTAAGAGGGAGGATTAGATCCCATATCCGAGAGATTTGATATTTTTTAATGTGAATTGAGCACATTAGTTTATGAAGTCAGGTATTAAATTTCAATCAAAGTTTCTTTCAAAAATTGTTACAATCACTAATGACTTTTATATAATAGTAGTACGATCCCTCCAATTTAAAATGCTGACTATAATAATCATTTATAAATGCATTCATTCACAATATTTTTAATTATTCAAAAACGAAACTTAAGAAAATATACCAGAATAGATGGGAATATATATAAATAATTTAGATAAATACAATTCTTGATTTTTAAAAATAAACATTCACTAATTAATATTTTTGACATTTTTGCAAATATTAGAATTAATTATTACAAGACAAACTAATTATATTGTGTGAAAAACAGAGTTAAAACATACACAAAATATTGATATAATAATTTCTCAATCATTTTAAAGATTAGAATTCACAATACTGAGTAAAAAAGCACTGTTCACAAATTAAAAATAAACACATTTTTTCTAATTAATGCAATTAAGAAAATTTAAACACATACTTAAAGAATACATTTTACATAATCGAAAAAAGTTTGTATCAAAAATTAGTATTGAACTTGCATACACACACACTGAGTTTAAATATATTAAAATAAAAAAATGTTTTTTCAAAATCATCATAGTTGTATTAAAATATCATCAATATAAATTCTTTAATTTAGAGATGAGGAAAAAAACTCAAAAACTAAATCTTTGATATTTCCTAGTATAAACAATATTTGAGAAATCTGGAGTGTTAATAACTTCAATGTTTAGAAACAATGTATCCAAAAATAAAGTACAAAAACTAATTATCCAAATAAAATTTAGCTTGATTACAGAATTAAAACTCAAGCTTTTGTGTCAATTGCCACAAAAATGAGAAAAATTGTATAATATATTACCAGTCTTAAATAAGATATTTTCAATCATTTTCCATTTTTAAAAATCCTTAATACATGTCAATTCATGAACACAATTTTGAAATTAAATATGCATAGCAATTTAATGCTTTTTTAATATTTTTATAAGGACATTTTCTTTATAAAAAATTACTCCATAGATAAAGAAATCAGACTATTAGAAAATTTTCAGTTAAATTAGTGAAATTTAAAGCATTAGCTCATTAGCATAATAATTTAGTATTTTAGATCATCAATTTAAACATTTAATTTAATAGTTTTTATTAATAACCTTACTTTATAATAGATGATACCAATAAGAATTTTTTAATTCTAATCATCAAATTAATTTTTTAGTCATCCCTTTCCTTTTTGAAAAGACAGAATATAAAACTAATTTAAGTTCCATTGTTTTGAGAATACTTACATACAAAAAAAGTATATATGCATAAAATTTCCAAGAATTTGATTCTATTTAGAGGTAATAAACAGATTTTTAAAATTTAGAATGAATAATAACTTCATATATAAACTTGATATCCAAGTATTTACTTTTTATGAAAAATTATGGAAAAACTAGAAATTTTTCAGACATAAAACTTTTAAATTTTCTTAAAAATAAACTTTCTTTTTTTAAGAAAGTTGCTATAATGACTGTAACAAGTTAAAATACATTTTCACTGAACATTTTAATGATGCATTTCACAATCATCTCAAATGTGCTATATGAAATTTAAAAAAAAAAAAAAACTTATTCCTCTCCATAAGTAAGCATTCCACAACATTCATATTAACCTATTGCACTATTAATTGACGACCCAAATTAAATACCATTTTACACAGATATCCTCAAATCAATGTAAATTTCCAAACAGCTTGGCACACTGAACAGCCTTAACAGGCTTTGTCAGAAACTGAAGAAAAATGAAGGTACATTTCATGCAAACATGAAACAAGATTTACTACAATGCATGATTAGAGACATTTTAAGTCTCTGGTTATTATTTATATGTCCAATGAATATACACAGCACAGAGTCAAAATCACAGATGATCATTGAATAATTTTTAGACACAAAAAGATGTACAACTGTCTTACACATGATGAATAAGAACAATTCCTACAACTTAAAAAATCCTCTTGTTCTCAATAGCGGGATGTTTTTTTCACAAATAAACAGACAGACAAAAAACAGACATAAAAGTCATTTATCCATAATTGCATTTTTAAGTCTCAATGTCACCAGTGGTTTGTAAGGTACAAGATTATATCTTGCTCTTACCTATACAACCTACCTTAAAGAAGTTGGACAAAAGAAATTTTATTAAGTTAAAAAAGCTTTCAGCCTTTATATCAAACATGTGTTGCTTCACTGCCACACCAATCATCCTCATCTGAATCTGTTTCACTTTCTAACATTTCATTGTCACTACTAGTTTCCCCATGGCTACTGGCAGTATCACTGTGTCCATGAACAGATCCTTTGTATTCTGAAGCAAGTGAGATGTTAGGTGAGTCATTCACACTAGTAAACTCTACAGTAACCTGAAAAATGTATTTTTAGAAACTGTGAACATAATCATTTTATAAAGATAAATATATACATAACTTTAATTTTTTCCCCCAATATTTATTTGCAGAATGCCTTTGACAAGCTGTAACAATACATTCTAGCAATGCTTTATAACAGTTATAAAAGAAAATCTGCTTAAAAAGTTATATTATTCGTTAAAAAAATTGAATTATGCGCAACATTAATATTTTAGTTTCATTATGCAAGCAATTGTACTATTCACAAATATGTATAAAGGAATTCAGAATAATCCTCATATTTCAGGACATAAGTAGGAGCTGCAGCCTGCAATTTTAAATTATGGTCATGTGAAAAGAGCTTGACTCAAGTTGTGCGACCTTTCAAAAAAAAAAACTTCACATCCACACAACTTCCCCACTCTCAAGCTCAGTCATCTAATGCTGAGCTTGAGAGTGAGCTAATGCCATTATTCCACAAAAAGGTTCTTTGGTGAAATCAAGACTTGCAACAAAGCACACCAAAAATTTACATACAATCACAACTACTTGATAATTAAGTGTATTTACATTAACCCCTTAACTGTTGATTAAAAGGTACACAAAACATTAAAATTTTTGTAAGACATGTTTCTGAAATGCAGTTTTAAATTAAACATTTACCTAGCATTTGTTGATCTGGGAGACACTTCCTTAGAGAGAGGGTTGATAATGCTAAATGTTTGTGAGCATATTGAAGCAAAAATATTGTTTTAAAAATTAATAAATTGAAAGAAAAACAGAGCAAAATACATTGAAATAATACTACTGCAAATAGGATCATAACAACACTGCATAATATATTAAATGTATCAATTGTTTTAATAATTATTAGTGACTTCCTTATAGGCCTGTTTAAAAGTTGTTTTTGAATTAAAACTTTAATGTTAAAAATAGAATTTTTTTTTAATATTTTGCTAAAATCTATATTTGTTTTTAAAGTTTGTCAAATGTACAAAAGACTATATTAAACAACTAACATTTTTAGACAAATAAATGTCTCAATTTAAATGTTGAAATTATATGTCTTTAAACTTTTCCTTTTTACTTTGTCAATCCTCTTGTATTTTAGGAATATGTACTAAGTACTTAAAACTTTTTTTCTTCAATAATTTGGTCTGAAAGAGTGAGAGGTCAAGTAGTGAGCCTAGTGGTCAAGGTATTGGATCGTGGCTGGCATGTCATGAACTCAAGCCCAGTACCACTAAAAACCCGCCGTATAGGGGAGCAGTACAGGTTAAACCTCTCAAAAGCTCAAATGTCCTCTCGTTGGTGTGTAGTTAGGAGAGGGGGATGCCAGCTCATGTGTCGTCCTCGTCACTCGACCATGGTTCAACATTATGAAGTCCATCGCCAAAAGCCCTCGTGTAGCTGAACAGTGTGACGTTAATATTCACTCAAAGAGTGAGATGTCATCTAACTGGAGCTTATAATTATCAACATTTACGGTTCATTGTGTCTTAACCGGCATATATATATATATATACATCTTGCTCAGACAATGCATTAACTGCTGGAGTACATAACCAGGGCATAGTGCACCATCATACATGCACTCATGGGAAAAACAGTGACATTAGAAAGCAAATTGTGTACCTTTGAAAAAAAGTAAATTGAAATGTAGTAATTTTCCAATTCCAATTTAATAACAGACATGAGAAAATGACTCAATTTCGAAAGTTGTATAACATTTCAATTTACTTTTTCAAAGACTTTTCCCCTGAAAAGTCAGATTGGATAAGTAAGAATAAAATATGAGGATATTTATTTGGTATTTTTTCCCACATTTGTTTTTGCCATACATAACAAATTTTTCAAAAAATTTGAACAAACAAATCTTACAAAAATTTAATTTGAATTCAGAATATTAAAATACATGTTTAAAAACCAATTGCCAAAAAAAAGTCAAAGAATGTTATTAATTTTATTCATATAGGAATTATCAATTAGAATTACATATATATATATATTTAAAAATAAAAGAAACTTTCATGTACATAGAGTTCTATTTATAAAGTTTCAAGCACGATATATTAAAGATTTATAATAATAAGCTTTATTTTTTTAAGCTTACAATTTCACACACAGAAAAATGTTAAAGTAAAAAACAAATTTTAAACCCATATTTTTTAAATTCCTATTAACATTAAAACATAAAGCATATTTCTTTCAACAAATTTACAATGCGTTGTACATTCATCATATATGTATAAAACAAGAAATGGGATCTACATACCTTGAAATCTCTGCTAAAAAGTTTATGTGTTTTATCTTTAGTAGCCTTATCCAAGTCATTTTTGAACAGTATCAACACAGGACTTTTTCCATATTCTTCATGCTGCAAACTAAAAGGAAAAAATATTTTAAAATAAAATTGCATATTATAATGTTTTTAATAAGCACAAATATATGGTCATGTTTTCTATAAAGAGTTGACATTGAAATGCTGTTTTTAAAAAAAATGTATAAGATATTATGCATCTAAATACTAATTCTATATGCATTTACATATAAGCATTTAATTATGTCCTGCATTATATATTAAATTACTATTACGTTTTGAGTCCTCAAATCCATTTTTCATTACCTTGTTTATTTGTTCACTATGTCAGAATTTCAGGAGCAAATTCTGCTAAATTTTGTTATCTGCTACAATTTAAAGAGTTGATTTTTTTTTCTTTTCAAATGGATAGTAGCTAAAGAGATTTTCGAAATGATTTAAATTTAATTACTTTGTTTATAATAAACTAAATAGTTACATTGTAACAAGACCATTTTATTGTGCACACCTCTATTAACTATCTAGAAGCATATACATTTTTTTTTAACCACTCAATCTTCATAACTTAAATAAAAAGAAAAAAGAATATTAAGTAGACAAAAATTTATTCTGCATTCAATAATGAAGTAATTTTCCTTTTTAATTTTCATGCTTGAAAAAAAAATGCAACATTTCTAGAAGTGGGCGAGTGTTTGATAATATTGCACTATAAAGTAAGGGGCTACTGGCAGTGGACCTTGTGATTTTGAACTTCAATCAAGTGACAAGTAGTCAATCTGAGCAAGCAGCCCCTTTCCACAAACTTTTATTCAAATGAGCTTCATTTTGGCAGTATAGCCTCTGCAGACATAACGTCTCTAAGTGTGTGAGCCATTTTATTGGTGGCACCATCTAGTGGCGGCTCTTGCTATCAAATTTTAGATGATTGAATTTATTCAATCCAAGCTTCTGTAGGATGCTAAATATTGTCATATTTAATTTTATTAAGAGTATATCAGAGCCAAATTGATACTCAAGGCATCTTTTACATGTTACATAACATAAGTGTTCCCACAATTTTCATTCAGAACAGCTATCGAGTCCAGCACCCTACCTCTAAGCCATCCAGCTGACTCCCCTCCGAAACTACCACACCAATGTGTGTGTGCAGACTTAGAGCTCTGACATATTTAACATGCAGCAGTCCCTCTATATGGTGAGTCTTCAGAAGTTCTAGGGCTTGAACTCATGACATGCCAAACATAAATTTGTGATCATAACCACTAGCTTATCATGACCAAACATTTTTAAAAAGTAAACATACAAAAACATTAAAATCAGTTTTACTATAAAAAACCTAAGTAACTCAAATCATAAAAATGAATTTTTTTGCAAAAATAAAATGTGTCCATAAAAAATATTTAAAATCACAAAACTCATTTGTTTTTACTTATGCAACCTGATTGACAATAACATCAGATCAAGGGCTACAAAATTAATAGCAGCAAGAGGCTAGTTGTACGGCTGTTGTTAGCAGTAACTTTGAGCACCATGCAGGTGAGAATACGCTTTGGCTCAGTTCCACCACAATTTTAAGGGAGAACACCCAGGGAGTGGTCAAAGGCATCCCTCTCTCCCCTTTTATCAACCTCACAAGAGGACTAGTGGCTATTTAGAGTACCCCCATGCTGTGAAGGCATTACACATTTACAAACATCCATGCCTTCTTTGGGATTTGAACCCAGGCCCTACGGCACAGTAGTTAGCGTCACTAACCACTATACCAGATGGTGGCATACTCATACTTAACTAGTTAAAAAAAAAATTAAGAATATTTTACAAGAATTTTTAAATTCATGATAATTTTGAGAGTATTTCAAGGAGGAAAAACACATAACATAAGCAATCACTCACAGAAAAATAAAAAGAGAGATTAAATCTGAAGAAAACTAATTTTGCTTATAAATTAAGTAAAAAAAAGTCAAATTAAAATTGTTCATACAATTTTTTCAAGATGTTGATACTTCACACAAAACTGCTATTCATTAATGAAATTAATAAGCCTTTTATAAAATTGCTAATGTTAATGACAAAAATTAATAGATTACAGAATTTAAGACTATCTGCATGAAAATTTATAAAATCAAGCATTTTATCATAACTGTTGCTTCTATACACAAAAATGTTTTAATTATAAGCTTTCTTTTCATTAAGTTAATCCTTTGTATTAAATTAAAGAACTTAATACCATATTCATACATGGAAAAACACCTGGAATATATTTTTCCTTGCCCACAGTGAGTACATCACATCTTCCATTGGTTATTTAATGTTTTTTTTTTAAATCCAAGCAATACAGTAGATTTTATAGAACTGTATAAAAATGATGATTAAGTTAGTTTGAAAAAAAATATGACTACAAATAAATAAAATTAAAGCCTATAGTAAATATAAATAACTTATACAGAAATATCATGATATTTTGAGATAAGCATAGATGGAAAAACGAATGCTTGTATTGATTAAAGTAGCAAAATTATTATCTTAAGTTTCTAACATAATAAAATGATAAGTTGAAAATTTTTCAAAATATTAGCAAGAATACTCTAGAATTTCTAGTAAACAGTCCAATTATTAAATTTTTATCTGTAATGCATGCAAATTTAGTTTCTCCAATACTGAAGCACTATGTTGATTCTCGTATTACTATACTTACCAAATAGTACTATAAATATAATAGCAGTACTATAAATATATCTATTCATAAAGAATTGTTTATATACCTGCCATCTTTTGAAAATGACAGAGTAACGTAATGTATAAACATGTTAAATTTTGTAAGACAATGCATGACAAAGATTTTTTTTTTAAAATGTGAATACAATTTTACAACAGATATTTTGGTAAGCAAATTTGAAAAAAATCTACTTTTGTAATGAAAAAAATATTTTGTTGTCTTATAACTTAAATGCATGTATATAGTTTCATATATGTAATTACTTTACAATAAAGATTTTTAAAAATTGAAAACAGTGAAATAATTCAACTTTTACAATTAAAAAAGATAATATGCATATAGAACTTAATGGGCAAGCTGGAAGTCAATAACTATAGAGTTCAAAATACAGTAAAATTTTTCCAAGCTCCATCCTTATTGTGCAAATTTTGAAAACTTCATAGACAGAATATATCTACAAGCATTTCACACATTAACTTTTAACGGTAAAGAAGCAGCACTTTTTTTTATGGCAAATCTTTATTAAATGACATCAGCAACCCTTTATATTACTGCATAGTTATAAATCAAATGAAATGTTCACAAAGTATCCAACATTTTTAAAATTCATCCATAATGAGTCTGCTAATATTTTCTCCAATGGAATTTCCAATCAAGTTTGGAATTACAAAAGGAAAGTAATTTGTATTATTACCAGCAGATGCTGTGAAATGATCGTGTTTTGTACACGGAATTTTATACTCTTCGCGACTAGAAGCTAGTTTTTTAATCACAGCAGATATTTTAGCCCTTCCACACTGATCAGCAATATCCGACTTCGGAAATATTTTCTCAAAAAAGGACTGGAATGATCAGGTCCAGTTAAAAGTTTATATTAGGTTCTATAGTATAAAATATATAAACAACCCTTATTGACTTTGACTGACCATCGTCCTCGGGGGGAAAAACTATCAGATTTTTAGAAACTGCTTTTTGATTTCTTGTTTGCAATGTGCTTTAGAGTTTTCACACAATGGACACTATCATATCAATCTCCCTGAGAAATGATTTGTCAGTATGAGAGAAAAAAACGCATATTTTTTTCCCTTTAGGGGATGCATTAATGTAATTGAATTTTCTTTTTATATTATTTCTCAAATGTTTGAAAATATATTTCACCTTTGTTAGAAAATGTGGCAAGTGGAACAGCAATATGATGCATACAGAATACAAACACTAGTAAAATACAAAATGATTTCAATTCCAAAAAGTTGATACGGAGATATAAGAAGTGCTTTGCTTAATGAACCTCCACCTATGAATCAGTTAATAACTAATAGTTCATGAAATACAAAATGCGAAAGGAAAGACAAACTTCATCAATTTTTTTATAACTTAAAAAGAGTTTGATGATTTTGATCTACTTATTTTCTGATTACTGGGAATATAAAATGGTAAATAAGAATGAATGGTAAGAGGAAAATATTAACTAACCAATGAAAATTTATAAATACCAATGATCTAGATGCAAAAGAGTAATAAAAGGTAAAATTGAATGCATTTTATGTGCAAAGCATAAAATTCGGCAATTGTGTGCATTTATGTATTTACAGATACTTATATATATATATATATTTGTAGTACTAATCATTAAACTGATAAAATTTTTTGAGAGAGGACATAGATATTTAAAGTTACTTTCGCCAAAAGTACGAGAGCTTGGACTAAACACGAAGCACATTTTCAGACAGAAAAAGGCCTCAATTTCCATGGGAATTTGCGACATTATAATCCAAGCATCTATTAACAATATAGCGTTTCTAAAATTTCAGGAAAAAAAATTTCTGCAAATATTTTTTTATTTTAACACATGGAAGTGTAGTTTATTTAACATTACAGTATAGGAGGAAAAACGCATTTTTTCTGGCACATTTTATGCCAGAAAAAAATGGCTCAACTCTGTTAAAAATGTGAAGTATGATAAAATATGCTGCTCTCTAAGGTATATTGAAAGCCAGAATACAATATTAATTTTTCATTTCTTTTATATCTGAAAAAATGTACCCAATTTGGGTTCTATTTTTTTAACACATTAACCGAAGATAGCCTTAACAAACAGCAACAAGAAATTCAATTCCAAAAGAGCAGATATTATAAATTATTACATAACATACCAATGAGGGTTATGATTGCAACAAAGAAAGCATACCTTCTGTTCTTCTCTGCATGTGGTGATGAAGGAAAATGATACGAGGTAATATTATCTTTTTCTTTCCTCACAGGATAGCTATTTAAGTTTATATATGAAGACACAGAGGTAGTAGTGCATCCATTACTTTGGGTATTTAGTAAACTCTCATTTGCAGGTCGGACGAAAAATGTGTTAAACCAGAATAGAAACATTTTTTCCTGAAATATAAAAAGTTATATAATTGCTGAATTATGTATAGAATTAGATTAGTAAGAAAAACTCATTGAAAATGTCTTATACTCTAACGAAATATAAAGAAAACAAAGTAAGCACAATACTTCAATATTGACAGCAATTTTTTTTTTGATTCAATAAACCTAATTAAAGAGTATTATACACAAGTCATCTTTTAGCCTCGAGTTAGAAATTTAAGTATTTTTTAACGTAATCAAAGCATGTTTAAATTACAAATATTTTACAATAGTAACCTTTCTTCACATTTCATTTTAATGTGTATTTTTAACCATATTTTATGAGGACAGTTTAATACTTTCAAAAATTAAAGTAGTATACAGGCATCTTACTCTCATAATAATAATAATAAGGTAAGAATATTTCTTTTATTTACTGTTTAATATTTTTTTAAAAAAAAACATCTAGAACTAATTTACTGTTCTAGTAAAATATTTCAGTGATGGTTTCATTCATCAACAATTACTCAGTTTAGTATTGTTAGAAAAAATGAGTCATTTGATTTTTATAAAAATTAAAATGGACGCATGAGCTGCAAGCTGCTAACTATACATATTTAAAAGCTATATTTTTTGATTAAGTAAGCAACACTAAGTTCTTCGAACTGCAATAATTTTGAGTCAAATTTCTGAAGAAAACTTTAAAGTAAATACATTCTAAGATAACAATAGGTTCAATTCATATAAATTTTAGGAAAATTAACAAATATGCACTTTATATCTGTGATAACAAATTTAATCTTCAACTACTGAAAATTGTATAATAAGAACTTAAAGAATAAAAAGATAATATAAAATACACTAACTGTTTTTCCAAATTTTGTTCTATTGCGAAATTCAATTTTAATATCCCCACAGACTGGCACAGTTTCAGTAAAGTCAAAGGATAGGAACTTCTTATTACGCTTTACTTCAAGAACGGGTGATGTATACAGCTTAGTTTTTAACTGATAAACAACAAAGTAAGGACCTATTAAAAACATTCATAAAAAAATTAGAAAATGTATTATATTTTTAAAAAAAATATTTTTATTCAGTAGATTAGGTTTTTTGTAAAGAGGGGGAAAAAAGTTTTCGTAAAATAATTGTCTCCAAGACAAATTAAGCAAAATATATAAAAAAGAAATTGAACTAATTTAATAAACTAACTGAAATGTAAAACATCAAAGTTCAAAAATTCCAATATCAAGAATTTTCAAAAAATTTATTTAAAAAAATTATGTTTTAAGGCAAAACTTTACATTAAACCGGCAAAAAATATAGGAACTACACTAATTTATGTAAAATTTTCCTTTCATTAAAAGTTTTAAAATATATACCTTAGAAATTCATAAACATTCACCCCAATTGAACTGGACAATTAATAATATTACAACACTTATTAATTTCTTACTCTTTACTTAGTTGCATGAAAATAACTAAATCACGGGTGGCCAACCTTTTTGGGAAGCGAGCCACTTCCACCTTTTCCACCAAACTAAAAAATATACAAAAGTGAAAAAATGTTACTTATAGGCTTTTATTATGGGTTATTACATCAAAAACATACTTTTAAATGCAAGTTCTATATAGTGAAAATGTAAAAAAATGGTATAACAAGTAAAACAAAAGTGGAAACTTATATTTTATTGCTGATAAATTTTTACAGGATCAATCAGTTAGCTAAGGTACAAAATAAAAATAAGCAACTTGAAACATTTTATTTTAAATGATTTTTAGCACTCGGTACTTTCTTAATGTGGTTTTTGAATTTGTAGTTTTTTTCCTAAATAATCTATATTTGGATTAGTTTGTGAAGATGCTTACAAAATTAGGTGTTTTAGGTGCATATCAGTTAATTTTGAGCGATATTTTCATTTAATTACGTTCATAAGAGAAAACATTTCTTCACAAACATATGTAGATTCAAATCTACAACAATATCTGACCGCTAAATCATGTAAATTTGGGAAATTGCTTGGTGGCACAAATTTCCATAATTCGATGTAATTCGGATCATTTGTGGTTAAAATAGTTTCCTTATATTTGCTTTTCAGAGTAATATGGTGCTGTAGGTCAATAACTTCAATTTGTAGCTGAGGTGGGTAACAATTAACGTCTTCAAGAGAAGAAATTAAAAAAGGATTAGTGAAAAGTTTAGTATTTTTTTTATCTTTAAAATCCTCAAACCTGGCACTAAAGGAATCCTGCAAAATGGAAATTAAATTTTTAACAGTTCAGAACAGATAATTCGTGCATGAATGGGAAATAAGTTAATTTTTTTCTCCAAAATCCAGACAAAAAAAAGCAAAAGTTTGTTTACAAAAGAAGATATATGACCAACCAGGGTAGGAAAAATACAATTTTTTTCTCTGTAATCTTAAATTTAAATTGTTTAAATATTCCATTATATCGGTAAGAAAAGCTAAATCTCGCAGCCAATTTTCACTCCTAAGGAGAGAGCATTCACTGGGCAGTTCATCGTTTTCTTCCAGATATTCCAAAGCACATTCCCTCAAATTCCAAAATCTCGCAAGTGAACTACCTTTGGAAAGCCAGCACACACTACAATTGAAGGAGTAACTCGCCATTTTCTTGCGTTTCTTCGGGGAAAAGCTTACGAAATCTTTGTCGATTCAGAGCATGAGCTCGTATTTTGTTGATACAGCGCACCACGGAGTCACCAACAAAAGAAAAGTTTAAGACCTTCGTACAAAGAGCTTCTTGATGAGTAACACAATGACACGTGAAAACTTTTCTTCCCAAATAATTTTTAAGCAATGCAACAAAACCTTTTATTCTGCCAACCATGCAAGGCACTCCATCTGTGCAAACACTGCCTAATTTTGTCCATTCTACTTTGTTAACTTCAATTACACTTATAAGTTCCTTAAAAATGTTTTCACCTGTAGTTAAAACTAGTTGGTGCAAATCAAGTTCTTCCACAGTATCAAAATTATTGTTCGTGTAACGCACAAAGATGCTTAACTGTGCATTATGTCTGTGATATCACAGCTTTCATCTGAAGTTAATGAAAAATATTTGCAGTTTTGAAGTCCAGAGACAATTTGCGTTCCAACATCCTAGCCCATGCCATCTATACTGCGCATGATGGTATTTCTAGACCAAGCTATTTTATCAACCATATTTTTGACATTTAGATCACCCACATTTTGGGCGAAGATTAAAAGGCTACTTTTTATTATCTCCTCTCTGTCAGAATATGGTTTTCTCTTACAGGCTAACAACAAAGGAAGTTCATAAGAAGCCATCACCATGGCTTCCATTTTGTCTTTTCTCTTCTGGAACAAAAATTGTTAGCCGGCAAAAGATTTCTTTTTTTTTATCGATAAATTCTGTTCGCAAATTTGATCCAACAGGATATTTGCTGCTGAAATCACTATGCAATTGTTTGAAATGACAGTCCAAGTTAAATTTTTTTGGAACTGCTATACAAATTCCACATATCAAATAAACAGCCTTGGAAGCATTTTGATGTGTAAACAAGTATTGTTCCTCCCAGACAATTTTAAAATCACGTGCTACAATATCCTCTTCATAATTTCTTTTCGATGTCGAAGGTTTACTCATAAGCATATTGAAAATAAAAAATCTTTAGACAACTACGCTCAACGCTAAAAACAATTTTAGAAAAGGAAAAAAGCTTAACGTCTTGCTAAACAGAGTTTAAAACACACAATCTGACAGCTAGAAACAGTTTGTCGATGTTTACAAATTTTCTAGGCTCCAAATCCAGCATTCTGATTAGTCATGGATGCAAGTTCTCACTCCCTCTGCTTTATAAAGCAGCTATTTTGTGCAGATAGAATTACTTCTACCGTATTAACAACTCTTCTCCCAATATATTGCAGAATTACTTCTTGACATTACAGAAATCGTAAATAGCCAACACCTTCGGAAAAAACTTTTTATCTGAAATTACGCGGACAGCCAATGGCTATAAACACTTAACTTCAGCAATACAAGGGGAAGCTGAAACTCTAATGAAAATGTGAGATGTTAAAAATTAACCGCCCCCAAGAGAGGGTGACTTTTTAGGCAGATTCGACCATCCAAGAGAGAATAGTTTTTAGTCTCCCATTACTAAACACTTTTCTAGGAACGATATAATACTATGGAATTGTAAGTTTTCGAGCATAATCTCATTTTTGGCGCTACACTGAAGAAAAGAAAAAATCTTCCTTAGCATTTTTAAAATCTCACGCTGAAAATTTGTTTTTTACATATTTTCTTCATGATAAATTTCTATTGTAATTCAATTAATTCAGTAATATTTTCATAATATTTTTGTAATTTTTCAATAAGTCTTCAAGTGCTACATTGTGGTGCGTGCCGCGGGTTGGCCACCCCTGAACTAAATGATCTACAGAAATGGGGGAGGGGAATCTTACTACAAGTTCCTCCATTAAATGTAGGTACTGGTTCCATAATGACAGATCTTAATATAAGAGTCACAGGTTTGTATACAAGCTTATTCTTGACTAGTTCAGCATAATAATCTACATATCTTCGTTGGCTTGGAATAGTAACACCCTATAAAAATACAACAAACATTACTAAAATAAAATATTATTCAATTAACATATGAAATACATTTGAACTATTCAGTAAAACAGTTTTAAAAGTATAAAACTACAATTAGGATACAATCAGTAGTGCACACAAGAATTTTTTTAAGGGAGGATAGAAAGTCCACAATACTTGTATCATGCTCTAATACGCCACCAAACATATTCTTTTGATTTTGTCAATTTTTGGTAACAAAAAAAAAGTAAAAAATTAATTACTAATCACAAATACTCAATTAAATTTTATGTACTTATATATGCATAGGATTATAATCAATTCAAAAATAATTAAGGGCTGTTGGGGAGGGGCCCTGAACTGAGGACCTTCCACCTCGTGTGTGTCACTGGTTACAATAAAAAACAGACTGACAGCAGGTTGTATTGGCAGCTAATAATCACAATACAGAAACACATTGCTTCCAAAAGCTTTTTTTTCCCCTTAAAAATTATGATTGAAAAGTAATAAAAAATGTGAATCTTACTGATTAATAAATAAAGCAAAATTTTTTTCTTATAGAATATTTATATTATGCTCTAAAACACGATAAATGTTTTCCATTGCCGCATAATTTTTTAGTGCATGATGCATAAGAAAAAAAAATTAAAAGAGAAAAATAATCATTTTGTATTATAAACTTCATTAGAAAATAATATTATTACACTCAAGTTACATATGATGCTGTTATTTATAAATCATTTATTCCAGAATGTTACTTGTGTGGCATTTTTGTACAACCTAAGCAACAGCCATAATATATTTTTTAATAAACATTGGAAATAAAGGCAACATTTTTATGGTTTGGGGAGAGGCAAGTGGAATAGTGATTTCCACACTGTTTTTGTAGTATCTTTTTAACTCCCCCTCCCTTTCCCTCGGTTTCTCTCTAAGTGAATTGTCAAACAAATTTATTTGAAAAATAAAATCGTTCCATGAATATTGAATAATTTTTCCAAATTTTTCTACAATACTGAAATTATGCTGCTAATATGATGTTCCTTCACTCATGCGTTCCTCACCTTATTTTCTGAAATGTTACAGTTGTGACGTCGTCACAATGGAGGAGTCACCCCTATTCATTAGAGGCTCCACAGCTGGAGAAAACGTGGCTTTAGCTGCATTGTGTTGTATCAGACAGCTGGACCGTCGGCGACGGTGTGTCTGGCGGACACTATGGGGCGGGCATCGCTGCATTATTTTCTATTCATGGGCAGTGATTGTACGTCCTGAATGCTGGCGCCTCTGCAGGCGGCGGCGAGGTGTTTGAAGTGCCAGATGTCAGCCTGGCCCTTGTCGCCGGGAGCCTTTGAGAGGGACCGGACTTTTGTCATCTCTGCACGAATGGATGATGTGCAAGACCGTTGGTGCCGGGTGCAAAACCCTGAGGTCGGCCAATGGGGATTGATGAGGGGCGTGGAGTGAACCCGCCCCTAGAGTTTAAAAGAGTGGACTTCGGAAAGAAAAGGACTCCTCGAAAGACTCGTGATAGACTCCACGAGAGATTCCCGTAACTGAACCCTGCGGACGGAGGAAGAGACTCCGGACAGACTCCTACAAGAGATACCCAAGAGAGAAGCCTGCTGACGAAGGAAGAGACTCCTGATAGACTACGACGAGAGATTCCCGTAACTGAACCCTGCGGACGGAGGAAGAGACCCCGGACAGACTCGAACGAGGCATTCTTTAATAATTAGCTTAGCGTACATTTTCAATGTTGTGCCACGACGTTACAGCTAATTAAAATGGTGGAAACGGTGGGAATGGCATTTGGAAAATTAATTAAATGCCCGAATCCTTTTTTATTTAAAATAATTTTTGAGAAAAAAGAAATAACAAAGAGAAAATGCCAGCCGTGTGTGCGAGAAAAATAAAAGAACTTTAAACAACGCAAATTTCTCCTGAGTTCCTGTGGTGTCTCCATTCTTATCGTTAAAGTGTGTTCCTGTTGCTGGAAAATTCCCGGAGAGCCTGCTGTCCATTTTACTGTATGTGAATCGTGTTGGGTGAATCAACGAAAGAAACAAGCGGAGGAAAGCCGAAAACAGACCCTGATTTCCGTCGGCAGATTTTGAAGGAAGTCAAGAGTATTCAGTGTGTGATTCCCGACCAGGTGTGCTGTGAATTCCCGTCCAGGTGTGCCATAGATTTTGGCAGTGATTCGAAACAGAAAGGTGAGTCTTTTCTTTGAGATTATACTCGGGGCAGCAATTGATTATTATTATTGTTATGATTAATGTATGTAAAATTTTGGTAGTAAAGAATTTACGTACTAGGTAAAGTTAGCAAACACTAGAAAGATTTTTAAAGTTTTGTATGATGTATAAATGTGCGATTTATTAGTATATTTGTTTGTGAAATATAGTTAAGTATATAGTAGTTATACTTGTTTCGTTGGTACAGTTACTGTGCAGAGTACGTATTGTTTTTAATATTTGCGCACATTTGTGAAATATAGTTAAGTATATATAGTTATACTTGTTTCGGGGTACAGTTACTGTGTAGAGTACTGTATTGCTTTTAAGATTTGTGCGTTTTTGTGAAATATAGTTAAGTATACAGTAGTTATACTTGTTTCATTGGTACAGTTACTGTGGAGAGTACTGTTTTGTTTTAGGATTTTTGTGAATTATAGTTAAGTCTAGGTCTAGTGTATTTCTAGTGTGCGTTGAGTTTTTGTATAATTTTTGTGACAATTAAGCTTAGTTTGGTTTTGTGTGTATTAGTGCATCATGGCGTACTTATTAAGGCAAAGAAAAGAGTATTAGTAGAAATGGCGAAAGAAATGGGAGTCGAAGCCGATAATACTTTACCTAAGATAGAAATTAAGAATAGAATTTGTCAGAGTGAATACTATAATGAAGAATTAGTTGAATGAGTTGGAGGGTGTTTTGGAAGAAAAACGGGAACGTGAAAATAAGGAAAGGGAACTTAAGCGTGAAATAAGGAATGGGAACTTAAATTAAAGGGGTTTGAAGAGCGTAAACTAATGAGGGAACGAGAATTAGAACGATTGAGAGTTGTATGCCGGGATAAGTTACAAAAACAGGAATCTCATCTAAAAGTAGAAGATAAAGTCGAGAATTGCGCACAGGAGAGTTATTTGTCAGAAAATCGGTCGAGGGAAGTTAGTGAACCGATTAAAAAGTGTAGGCCGGTAAGTAATCCGGATGTTGATAAAAGTGAAAAACCGCCATGCCTTCTGAAGTTAGAATTGAGATTTGTGACCCCCGGTGAAACGCACGTGTGTTAATCCCACGTCCGAAGTGAGAGGGTAGAAAAAGAGAAGGATAAACTGTCTAGGCTTGAGAGGGAAAGAAGTCGATATTTTTGGAATTCGTGATTCTGAAAGAAAGGTGGGGTCAAGGGCAGTTAAGGAGAGTGTTACAGCAGTGATGACGGTTGCACAGCCAGTAATAAATCATGAGGACATAGGAGTAAGTTCTCGAGCATTGATAGTAGATAAGGGTTTGACTATCCCTGCATCATGGAATTGTGAAATTAACAGTGAGAAAAAGGAGGCAAGTCGTCTCCCAGTTGAAAGGGGAGTGGGCCTAACAGTAGGTCATAAAAGTTTTCAAAACCCTTCAATGGCTAGTATAAAAGCGGAACAGAGGAAAGGGAAAGAAACTTACGCGTGCGCTGTTGTTAGGAAAGATGTCGGAGATAAATCAACAATGCGTTTGATTCCCCCCAATTCAAAGGGTATTGATAAGAATTGGTTAGGGGCTGGTAAAATGACAAGTTCAGAATTTAATTACGATTTACCCAGAAAAAGGGATCGTAGTGCAATTTATCGTGTAAATTTAGTAAAACTGTATCGTAGGAGGCCGGAATCTGTAAATTTTGTTACAGAAAATAGCTCGGAGGGAATAGGGAAAGAAACCGAATTCCCCTATCCGGTAAAGCTATTTATGGATGTTGACTTTCGGGGTGTTTTATGGGAAAGTCAACTGCACTTTAAATTACCGCCTGATAGAATTAACTATTTACGAATGGTCGTTGATAGAAATAAAGAAAGGTTTCCTCCAGATCCCGGGACGATTTCTTTAATCCAGAGGGATAACCAGTAAGTAGAGGAAAACCATTTAAAATTAAAACTTTTTGGATATACCTGAGATTGATTAATACTCTGGGAGAGGAGTTTGGGTATCCTAGGGATGTGAGTGTAATCGAGATGGGGCAGTTCAATCGTACATTGTCAGCTGTTACGTTTAGAGAAGTGAATCGATACTCGTACCCGTATATTAAGTATAGGCGTTTGAACCAGGTGACGCGAGCCAAGATTCATCCTTTGTTAAAAATGGAAGGTCTAGTAAAAATGAATAGCACGGCCTCGTGGGTCACGGTACTGGATTTGTGGAAGTGGTACTTTCGTCGCTCACTCATGCTGAGATATCAGAAGTATGCCGCATACGTAATGCCATTTGGCATTTACATTAGAAAAAGGAGTTTTAAGATCGTATGCGCATCTTCTTATGGATGTAAATTAACTACTCAGGTTTTGGAACGGTTACCGCAGTTTGCTTTACATCGATTGGTTAATATAGACATCTTGGCGCAAATTTGGAAAAATAGTGAAAAGCAAATAGACTTGGTATTAGAAGGGTTGAGGAGTGTGAGATCGGAATTCATACCGACACAAGGTAAATTAGAGCAGTGGGAAAGTTTCTTACGTGTACATAATAGAGATGTAGCGAGTTCAATTCGTGAGCTGAGGAAGTACGAGGTTAATTGTATTTTTAATGATAGTGTCATAATTACCACTTTACCCAACGTTGTAGTGGGAAAGATAATGAATTGTGGGATAACTTGTTATAAATATTGTGAGAAAGTGTGCAAAGTGCCAAGATGGAAATTTATCTTTAAATTAATGTTGTTTAGCCCAAATAATTCCAAATGTTTGTATTTACAGTTTTTTTATGTAATTTTAAAAAAATCATTTACTTTAATTAAAGAAAGTTACATGGAAATGTCATTGGATTAAACAGACTGGAATAAGCAGTCATTTAAAAATTTCCTATTAATTAATTTTACCTTTTTATTGTATTTTTGTGTCTATATTACTGTATTGTGTGTATATGGTGGAAACAAAAATTTATGTGTTACTTAAAATCTTTTGTGTCTCTCAGCCAAGTGTAAGCACATAGATGTCTAGTACAGTAGTTACGTGTGATTTAACGTATAGTAATATTAGTAAGATGTTAGCATTTAACTTATTCACTTAAAACTCAAGTTTTTTAAGACGAGATGTAACATTAAGAAAAGAATCCAAGATTTGAAATTTAAGTTTTTATTGTAAAGTGTGTAAATTCTAATGGAATTTTGGATTTACTTATTATCATATGTTTGAGTGATTTTTTTATTGGATTGCTGTCCTGGTTCATCTCATTGTTAAGACATTCTTTCTTTGAGTCAGTCATAAGAACGGATCCAACCTTGGACCAGAGCAGTCCAGTGAAATGGACGTTTTCAGGGGGAAGGAGTTGTGACGTCGTCACAATGGAGGAGTCACCCCTATTCATTAGAGGCTCCACAGCTGGAGAAAACGTGGCTTTAGCTGCATTGTGTTGTATCAGACAGCTGGACCGTCGGCGACGGTGTGTCTGGCGGACACTATGGGCCGGGCATCGCTGCATTATTTTCTATTCATGGGCAAGTGATTGTACGTCTTGAATGCTGGCGCCTCTGCAGGCGGCGGCGAGGTGTTTGAAGTGCCAGATGTCAGCCGGGCCCTTGTCGCCGGGAACCTTTGAGAGGGACCGGACTTTTGTCATCTCTGCACGAATGGATGATGTGCAAGACCGTTGGTGCCGGGTGCAAAACCCTGAGGTCGGCCAATGGGGATTGATGAGGGGCGTGGAGTGAACCGCCCCTAGAGTTTAAAAGAGTGGACTTCGGAAAGAAAAGGACTCCTCGAAAGACTCGTGATAGACTCCCACGAGAGATTCCCGTAACTGAACCCTGCGGACGGAGGAAGAGACCCCGGACAGACTCGAACGAGGCATTCTTTAATAATTAGCTTAGCGTACATTTTCAATGTTGTGCCACAACGTTACACAGGTATCTCTATATATGGAATAAATTTCTCATTGTTGCCATAACTAATATCACTTAGGAACCTGACAGATAGCTCATTCAACAAATTCGTAAGATCATCATTTATTATAGGCACTTATAATATTGCACTTTTCTTTCATGGACAAAAAGGTTAAGCAAAACCATCCTCTGTAAAACTCAGTTTACAAGATTTTTTTTTGGAATATACAATAAGCCAATAACTTCAAAATGGCATATTTACAGCTAGTTTCTGATTCACTCAACACTGTGCCAATACCAGCAAACATACTCAAAACATGATACTGATGAAAAACTGCATAGTTTTCCTGTGCAATTATGTGACTGACATCGGAGGTATCACCTTCAATAGATTGAAAGCTCATGATCGACTTTTCAAAGATTGCAGCACATCAGGCAATAATAGTTTACATTTTATAACTTTCTAGAATTTATAAACACATTTAATCAAAACTCTGATTCAAGTAAGTTCACCTTTTGATTATGGGTTCTAGCATTTCCATAATATTTTAATGCATCTTCAGCAGTTGTATATATCCCTTTATGAAGAAGATAAGCACAAATCATCACACCAGTTCTTCCCTTTATAAAAAAAAAGGAAACAATTATATTAAGTTTGATATGCAATTATACATACAAATAAAAATTCATAAAGCATAAGAATGATGGTTCAGAAAACCAGAGCTTAGACCATAAGATTTATTAAAAGATAACATGAAAGGCATAAGAAGAAAATGCAAAACTATTGTTTCCTAAAGCTGTCACAGACTTAAAGCTGATATACAGTTAAATATGCTGTATAGCAACCAAAATTCCCCCTTCAACATAAAATTTATATGCACAAGTACAACAAATAAATTAATGGTCAAAAACCAAGAATATCAAACAGACAATCTTAAAATTTACATGCGTATTTGAACAGAATGCAAATTGATAAACATGACAAATAGGAAAAAGTAACATGTAATAACCAATTTAATAAAAGTTATTAGAAATTCCTAAACATACCTAAAATATCCAAAAAATAAAATTATGAAATGGAATAAAATTAAATGAAGTATGTGGAAGTAAACTGGAAATTGAAATGATTACTTTAACTGGATACTAATTATAGAGATGTCACCATCTGTGTAAAACGTAACATTTTAATGTTAAAATAGAATTTTTAAGAGAAACAGGAAGGAAAAAAAACATTTATCAAGTAGAGAGTATACAAAATAAAAATTATAATCTATTTATGTTATTTTTTTAAATAAAAAAACTAATTTGATATTGAAGTGCTATGCACTAAGCAGCGCTCTTGTTGAGTTATATGGAATCCAAGATGGCAGCCTATCTGTAAGAAATCTTCAGGAAAATAATTTTGTAATAGATTGAAAATAACCAATATCAATCAGTAATTAATATTAATATCATATAATTTTATGTAATATATAATATAATTATTATAATACTTTTATATAATATATATAATATAATTATTATAATATATGTAATAATTGTATTATACATAAAGTAATTACATAATATATATTAAAATTAATCACTAAAGAATATCAATTAATAATGGCTGATAACTTGCAATATTCTAAAAATTGCAAGTTCCTTCAATGAATTTCATCAAACAAGGAATCTTGAACCCTTTCAGGACCATGATCACATACATGTGATAAGGGAACACGGTATCATATTTGAGATTGCATTTTACCCATTTTGAGGTCCATAATCATATTGGTGAGATCTTAATTTGGAATGGTTCTAAACCATAAATTTAGGCATATTTTATTACAGTAATTATTTTTTACGAACTTCTAAATGAAGTGGGGCTTAGCTAGAAAAATTGCCTGGTCCTGAACGGGTTAACAAAAGAATTTAAAAGTAAAATACAGTAGAAATGTGCAATTTGTAGCAATAATTTAAAGCATAGCCCTCATTCTTTAAAAAAATATCCTGGTACTCACCAATATTAGGAATATCTACATTCAAAAATAGCACACACACAAAAACACACAGAAGACTGAAGCAGTAGCTTGAAGAATGATTGCAATGCAAATGGTTAAAATTTGAAAGAAATCAAATTAAAATTCTCTGAAATTAATAGGGTTACTGCAGGAAAAAAAACCAAAAATTAACTTTAATATGGACAAGTTCTATCGTAAAGCTTACTATGGAGGCGCTACAGTCATTAGTACCCTTTTCTTCTTCCGGCTAATGCAAAATCTCCATTGCTTTGAGCTATAAAATTAACAAGGTATTTTAGAAAAGATACTGAAATAAATGCTATAAAAACCTGAATCTGAAATCTACAGATCATCTTCTATCCATATAGAGCAAAAAAGTTTGAAAAACTTGCATTAAAAGTTTGAAAAACTCAGTTGAGTTTCAATGTTTTCCCATAGATTAACGTCACACCGGAAGTAAGTGAGGGTTCCACTCAATGTTGTTGTTTACAAAGTAGAACTTGTCCATATGCCATCCCAATGGAAACCACATAACCACAGAATAAAAATATCAAGACAGCTAAAATGTAATGCTATCAGTCTATCTTGGCAAACACAAACAACTTGGCGCATAGCACTTTGTTTTTCCAATATGTTCAGTAATTCAATCACTATTTCTTTGCATACATAAAATATTTCTATACTAAGAATAAGCTATGGATGTTTCACACATACACACACACACAAAAAAAACCTTTTAATAATGTTAAAATGAAAAACATTTTTATGTATACATATAATTCATATATAGTAACATAAAATGAAAGAAATACATGGCATAATAATTCATATATATATACATACAAAATAGTTATAAACCTAAGATAACTAGTCAAGATAGTAAAAAGTATATTAGCCATAGTAATAGTATAGCAAACTCCTGGCCTTAAGAACAGTGATTGCAGGTTTAAACAAAGTTTTGCGGCCAGCCAACCTTCACCTGTATTTGCAGAAATTTATACACATTTAAAACCTTAAAATATTGATATAAAATTTGTTACAATATATCAAAAACATAAATACATAGTTAAAAATTGCTATATTATTACATATTGTCCTTTTATTGAGAACTATTAGAAATATAATTGTATAGAAAATTAGCAGGATATTCATGTTCAATACATCGGTTAATAAAGTTATTAAAATTTAAATATATATTAGATTTATCACTAACTCTAATACATTTTATTACAATATAGTTCAAAATAATATTTCTATATATATAGAAATGGATAAGTTGGAATTCCAGTATGGCACTTTAATAATGTTAAAATTAAAATCATCTCTTTTATCATAAATATTACTATGTAATTTATAATCCTTAATAAACAATGATACATCCAAGTAATTAGTTTTAACTGGATTATTATTAATCTTAACTAGGTTCAAGTAATTAGGATAAAAGGTAATATTGGGATTAAAATTATTGTTTTTACCAAATACAATTTGACCATCCATATATCTAAAAATGTAATAATCATTATTGATAATATATTTATATTCATAAAAGTGTAAATAATATACATACATACATAAATATTTTCTTTAAAGACTTAATACTATTTGCAATGCAGGCTTCTTTAAGAAATGAAAGAGGAAGAATGATGCAAAATATGTACATACTAAATTTTAACAAAAATGACCTTATGGAAATAAAATTACTATTACAAGATTCATAACACTTGCCATAATGCACTCCTTAATACTTATTTTATAAACTTTATATCACTGAAAAAAATGTAGTCATAAAAAAACTACATTTTTATTAAATACTTCACACTAAGATCTTTTTAAAACAATTTTTTCTCAATGAATAAAATATATAAGTATTTCTTTTTACAAATATTCTTTTTTTTTTTTCTCAAAGAATTAAACTAAAAATTGATAAAGTTAGAAAGTTTCACACATATCCTGAGTAACCAAACATTTGTATTCCCCATTAGGCACATTCACTTTTTTAAATTAAAGAATAATTAACTTTTGTCAAATCTATGTTTTGTTAGTTCCCCTTTAGTATAGTTTACCACTGTAGAACATATATTTAATAGAATGCATATTTAAAAAAAATTGTATTGATGCAAAGCATCTGTGATATTCCTTACTCAAAGAGAAATTCTATTTTAAGACTCATGCAAAAACAAAATATTAAAACTATTTATTACCTTGCCAGCTTTACAATGAATGACTGCTACATTATTTTCATCTTTTGACAGCCAACTATCAACATCATCACAGAAAGGCTTGATGAGTTCTAAACTTGGAGGATTATGATCATCAAAAGGATATTGTGCTACTCTTTGGTGAAATTTACTTGTGTCATAATTTCGTTCTGTACATCTGCATTAAATTTATATTGGGTTAAATTCATAAATAATATATTTAAAAATGTTGACAAAGAAAGAAGTATTTTTAAAGTGTTACAATAAGTAACAGTCATTTCTTATGAGATTCATGCAAAATTACCACTTAATAAAATTTTAATTGTATAAAATGAAAATCCTTCACAAACACTTTAATCCATTTGTGCACACATGCCTTGCCAGAAAAAAAGTCATGATGTGAATTCAAACATGTAAATTCCAAAATAGCTATGAACACATGAACATTAACCCCCTCGGGATGAATGTCTCACCCGCCCACCATCAGGAGACTAGTCTTTTCCGTGAGCCAGCGTGTTTCTTCCTCACTGGCCTAGTGACTCACTGGTGCGCCAGGCACCTGGAACGTTTTTTAAGCTCAGTTTTTTGGCAATAGATGGCATTTTATGTCCATTTGAGATACATGGAGATTTAACCTTCAACCCCAAATGAGAGAAATATTACTCGCTTACACATGGTTTTTGTTTTATAAACATAAGGGAAAAGGAATATTTCCTAATCAAGGGCTTTACGACTGCTCTTGAAATGAACATGTGGTTTTTGTTTATAGTGAAGACAAGAGATTTATTTTCGCTAAAGCATTTGATTTGGGTTTTCAGTCTAGTTTTTTATGGATAATTAGATCTGGTAGACAAAATTTGTCTTTTTTCTTATGTTTTTTGCAAGCTCGACTTTTACAAATGCTTACAATAAAATGTTTAAAGACTTGTACTTAAACAGAAAGAGGCCCAAGTAAATAAAGTATATTAATACGAAATATATAAAGCATATGACGTTCGTATAATATACAGAACAATATTCAATAACGCATTTATATTTCGGTATTTTTATGGATTTAGACTTAATTACACAAAATCCTCCTGCGAGTGACACTCACAATAGAAACCTCCGACCCTGGCAGTACACATGTGTTTGCCTCCATCGCGAAAGTGTTAAAAAACTTGTACAAGTCACTGGCTCCCTGGATGGTATTAAATGTGTAACCGCGATCACCATAATCCGAGCCTACAAGCTTAGAATACAAAATAGTGGGAAAATCTGTCGAAGTGAAAAGGGCAAATTATTGACTTGAATGTATGACAAATTCTTTAAGGAGATTTCTGAAATTTTTTAGCATTGGTTTGCACATAGCCTTAGTTAAATTTTGGAAAGATGCGAATGCACCAAATTTGCAAAAATGTGCAGTAAAAAACTGATCCTTAGCCAAAGATAATTACATCTTACAGCTATGGTAGATTTGGGGTTGGGTTCAATGAAGCTGGTTTTTAGTGTAATAATAATTATTTTTTGAAACTTACTTCTTTGGTTATGATATACAAATAGATTTTTATTATTGCATAAAATATAAGCTTTATATTAAATAGTTATTAATCATAAATAATTTACATATATAAAGAACCTTTCACCAAAGTAATTTTATATCAACAATAATAATCCATTTATACATAACATAAATTTTTAGAGCAATGTGATAAATAAAAATTATTAATGTAGTAATTATTAAAACTGGGTGAGAAATTACTACAAGAGTGATTTTTATAGACATTACTTTTAATTTCATTTACTTTCAAATAGTTTAAACATTACAAAATCAATTTTAGAAATAGTATTACTTACAAATTGTAAATTTTGTAGTGTTGATCATGCTTTGAATCTAAAAACCTGAAGAAAAAAAATATTTTACAATATATAATATAAAAAAAATTTTCAGCATATCTAGTAAATAGAATGAAAATACAATAAAAAAAATTTTCTATCTCAGTTTAGTGGATATAAATACAAATGCAAAAATTTTCTATTTTAATTTAGTGGATATAAATATGGTTACAAAATTGATTATACGGAACTGTAAGGAAAATTACTTTTGAACTAGTTACAAATATATCATCTTTTATAAATTAAAATCTGGTATATTTAATTTGTTTTCTTCACATTAACTGTTCCTTCTAACAGATTTCCTAAAGCAGTGGTCTTCAAACTGTGTTCCATGGAACCCTGGGGTTCCACAAGTCACAATAAAAAAAAATCGAAAAGAAACTTATTAATATGTATGCAAAATAGATTCACATTCTCTATGAAGTTTGTATAACTATAAGTATCTAAACCTCCTCCTATTCATTAAAATTGAACATTTTATTTACATATATCTCAATTTAGTAATACTTTTTAAACTTTTATTATACTATAATAAAAGAATATTAAAACATTTTAGATTCATATTAGATTGTTTATTATCTAGGGTTTCTCGAGATAATTTTATACTTGTTAGTTAGCACAATGTCTTGCAAAACTTAATAGTTTTCTAATGGAAAATACACCTTTTTGCATTTGTGGAAAAAATCACACCTATAATGAAGAAGAGGAAACAACATATCAATAGATTCTATGTGTGTTGAAATCTAAATTTAAGCAAGAACAGTTCCTAAAATTTATATCACCAATTTATGTAAAGTACACAATATTTCTCACCCAGCTATAAACATTTTAATGTCATCCAGAACACTGTGTTTAAGTGAAATATACTTCTCAATGTCAGTGGCTACAAAAACAAAGTATAAAAACAAATTAAAACTCAGAATATATGTAATGTGATTGCTTTTAATCTCAATAGTTTGTGTGACTTCAAAAGTTCATGTGAAAAAAAGCAAGCACATACATGACATGAGCCAAGCTGCTACCACCACATCAATGATACAGGGCCCCAAAGTTACAGTTGCCTCAAAAGGCACAAGCAAAAAATCGTAAAATATTAAGAGATCCAGAAAAGAGTCCGTACGGAATTTTGATACATGGCCCACTCAACTAGCAATGCCAGTGGCTACTAAATATAATGTATGGGTAGGTGAAATTTGGATCACAAATTAATATTATAATAGCTGTTACCCGACTTCGTTCACGTAGAAATTACAAAAAGTGTTTTGTTCAATTCACAGATCTTACAAAACTTAATAATTCTGTATTCCACGTTAAGAAATACATACACGCTATATATATAGAGAGAGAGAGATTTTAATGTCATTTTTTTACTTTGTGAATCAATGTTTTGTTTTTATATTTTTGTGTTCTTTCTGCTTTTTGGTGTTTATTGTTTTATTTTTTATTTTCTTTGTTTTTTTGTTAATTTTTGTGTGGTTTTTTTCGTATAAATTTATTGAACATCCTCTCTATATACAGTATTAAATTTATTGAAAAATCTCTTTATATACAATATTTGGTGTACGATTTCTTGAGCTAAAACAAAAACGCCAGTGGCATTCCTCGCACGTGAACATGCCACGTATAGTTGGCCATGTGAAAAGCAACTCTTAGTTAAATCTATGTCAACTTTGCTTAACGTTTGCCCTTGTGACTTGTTAATTGTCATAGCAAAGCTGACACTTACAGGGAATTGTAGTCTTTTGAATTCAAACGGGAAATTCGATGGTATTATGGGAATTCGTGGTATAAGTACTATGTTACCTTTTCCGCATCCGGATATATACGACCTTCTATAACGTTTCTTTGCAATGACACTACTCGCAACCTGTACCATTGCAAAGTTTTGGTGTTTAAATTACGGAGTAGTATGATGGGAACGCCAATCTTAAGTTATAGCTTGTGAGGAGGTAGACCAGGCACATTATACTGTTTAAAAATTCTGTTGGATAACTAACCGTTTCATCCGGATTGCAAACTGTATTGATGGAAAAGTATGTTTGTGATTCACCAGGAAGCTTATTTAACATGCGCTGATTAAGCACAGTAACCTGGTCGTTTATAGGTGCTAAAATGGATCTTTCACACAACCACGAATCTTCTTTTATATTGAGATTGTGAACACATCATCATAAATGCTATGTTTTTTATCAAAATCTGAAATATATTCATGAATAAAACCTAACAATGTTTAACATCGATTTCTAATTATTATACTTAAAGTTCAGCTGTTAAAGTTTAAAACAGCTTAAATATAACGAATTAAAAAAACTCACAATTAAGAAATTAAGAACAATTTGAATTATTTTAGAAACAACTACCTACGCAGTTAACTAAATAAAATAACCTAAGAGTAATTTATCAAAATCTGAATATTTTCATGAATAAAAACCTAACAATGTTTAACATTGATTCTAATTATTATACTTGAAGTTCAGCTGTTAAAGTTTAAAAAAGCTTAAATATAACGAATGAAAAAAACTCACAATTAAGAAATTAAGAACAATTTGAATTAAGAAAAACAGAGAGGTAGAAAAATGAAAGATACCTTGAAAATTATTATTCTTCGATCACAATATAAATATTAAGCAAATAATAACTATGTTTAAATGTGACTAAAAATGTAAATAAAAAAAAAGAGAAAGGATTAAAACTTATCAATATTTTGTTTCTTGCATTGCTTTTTTGCTTATGAAGCCTTGATTTATTATTTTTAAAAGTGCATCCGAAACAGCCGATGCTCTACTTAACTGAACAGTGAGATAACTATCATAAAAAAAAATTAGCACGTGCAGAATTATGATGTGCGGTAACACTGTTATGTCTCAGGAAGGCATCGGTCGAGAACCAAAACAAGACTTCATTAGCTCAGTGGCGTTCATCTTGCATCAGTTTCACGCACATAGTCTGAAGAATACGGGAATAAAATATAGCTATGTACTCCGTAAGTAGCTCCATTAGTGAAAGAATTTTTAAAATCGCACAGCGTTTCCGAGATAGCCGGAACAAACAGACAACAGACAAAAAAAAAAATGGGAGAGTACGTAATATTATGCATAAGTAAAAAGCTGCAATTTGAAATTACAACAGACACTTAATTTTATTTTATTAATTAGTAAATTATATTAAAAAATTAGATAAGAATTTTTAATTTTTAATAGCTTTTACATAAAGTACTTATAACATGTTGATCGACTTAAAGTATTATTTTGAGATATATTCTTCTAAGTATGTGAATGGGATTCTACAAAAACACTATTTCTAAGGGTTCCACAAAAAAGCCTTCGAGTTCTAGGGGTTCCGTGATTTGAAAAAGTTTGAAGACCACTGTTCTAAAGTAATACTTATTTATTCATTCCTCTCTCGTGGTACTTCAAATAAATCCTCCTCAATCAAATGCGCGTTTCTTGCAAATGGAGCATTTAATATTATTCTAAATCAAACCTCTTACATACATTTTCTCTCTTTTGATATAAAAAAGAATGTACCGTAAAATCAAGCACATAAAGGACACACTTTCAAGTTGCAATATTTAATTTTTAGGAATATTCACCATATAACACGCACTCCCTTTTTTTTTACGAAGAAACCTTAAACGTACGTGCGCAATGCTCTTATGTTTTGAAGTCATTTATTCAAGGTATTATTCTAAGCTTTAGAAAAAATAGTATAGTTCTAAAACCCTTTAAGCTCATAAGGAAAATCTTTTTTTAAATGAACAGTATTTCAATATATGCATAAGTTTAATTCATTTCAATGTTCTTTTCTTCATTTTTAAACCCAACCTATGAGGTGCACTGGTAAATTTGTGTTAAAAATGTGTGTTATATGCCGGATTTTACAGTAGTTACTTATCACTATTCTTTTCCCAATGGAACTAGTTTGATATCATGGGGCAAGGCGCCAAGCAGCATTTGTCGTAGCTGGATTGGAATTCAAGATGGGGGCCTAGTGGTAAAACATCGTCAGGAGGATAATTTTAAAGAATTACTTTGAAATACATTAAAATATATTTCAAATGAAAAATATAGGAAGAGATTGAGAATAACCAAGATCTATCAGTAAATAATGAATATAAATATAATATAAAGTAACATATAATAATAATAATGCTATGCATATAATAATCATAATATAATTTAACAGTAATTATAAAAAAGAATAATCATGGTATTGCATAAAAATAAATATAAATAAATAACATAATATGTAATGATATTTATAAAAAAATCTAAAAATGTCTATAAATAACGAATATTATATGATTATTACATATAATAATAATTGTATTTTTTTATATTATATATTAATAAAATAATTACATAATATATATTAAAATTAATAATGAATATCAATTAAAAAGTACTGAAAACTTGCAATATTCTAAAAACTGCACGTTCCTTCAACGAATTTCATCAAACAAGGAACATTCAAAAGCGTTTTTAAAAAATAAAATAAAACAAGAACAAACGATTTATAGCAATAATAAAAATTACAACACTCATTCTTTTATAAAAAATATTTTAGAACTCACCCACGATATTAATTAGAAATATCCATATTCGAAAGTTTCATTAAATAAAACAGAAGACTGAAATAATAGTTTGTTTCGGAAATGCAATGAAAATGGTTTAATTGTTAAAGAACTCGAATTAAAATCATCTGAAATTAATAGGATTTCTGCTGGAACAAAACCAATAAAAATTACCTCTAATTTATGTTATCTTGATGCCAACCTCCCCCATCGCCAGACAATAAAAATATCAAGGTAACCATATTGTAATGCTATCGCTCATCTTGGCGAACATAAACAACAACTTGGCACATGCTTTGTGATATCAAACTAGCACTAAATATTGAATTAAACGTCAATTCTTGAACTTAACCCAAAACTAGTTTTCTCTCCAGAAAATCATATATATACAAAAAATTTTTTTAAAATCTGCCAAGATTTAAAATAATAAATAGCAATCAAAAACAAAGAACATAACATTCTAATGTACTAAAGTTACTGATATTTTTAAGCAAGATCACATATAATTACACCATGAATTCTTTTAAAAAAACCTGCCAAATCTGAGAGGCTCTCCATTCTTTACTCTAGCCAGTAGTATAAAAAGAAAAATAATTTTCCCCAAAACTAAATGTATAATTTAAAATGCAGTACATTTTGTCAACAGACCTACCATATATGCTCATAATTAAAAACAAGATGATTTTTAAACAGTTCTTCACATTCACTTAATGTAAAAGAGTTATAACTAAGTTTCAAGCATCAAAATTTGGTAGAAAGAGCTGCCACTAGATAGTGTCACCCCGGAATGGCTCTCACAATTGGTAATTTGAGGTGTCTTAGTTACTAGTATGTAGCCCTTTTGGAAAAAAAGTTTTCGTCTAAGCCATATGAACTTTTTCAAGAATACACAACATACTCTGTACTTTCTTTAACTACTAAGATCTGTTCTTTTCAGAAATTTACAATGAGTTTTGAAAATGATGCTATTTTTAAACTTAATAATACATCTCATTTCCTAGTTTAAAGGAATGAGCAAGATAAAACTAATTTTACACATATAGAAAGTTATAAAACAATACTCACCTTTTAACATCATCAATGTGATTTCTGTAGACACCTTCTAATTTTTCAGCAGGATATCCCATAGCAATAATATTATTGCATATATCTTTTGAAAATTAAGGTATTTTAAATACAAATATTCAGAGCTGTTAAATCCCTTGATATTTATTATGATTTATTTTTAACACTAGAACGCCCGCTAGTGTTGATTAGACACCAGAGCCTGTTTAGTTTGTTCTCCGTTCTGCATTTTTAAAGAGATTTTGAAAAATTTTTGTGACTGATTCATTTTTTACAGTGATTACAGAAAAGGTTTTGTGGATCTAGGTTAATAAGGCGAGATTTTACAACTAAATATACTTAGAACATCTGGTGGTGTCGTTTCGATACCAAGGCAATTTATCATTATATACAGCTGTCATTCACACAGCTAAAGATAGTTCACTAAGTAGATACCGTTAGTAAAACTCTAGATTAGTAGATTTGTCTGGAAGTAATATCCCACATTTGAGCTTGAATACAGTGTTATTAAGTCCACAGTGGAAATGAGTCAGTTATACTAAAATCATTGTCTTGTTACATAGCATTTGCTTGTCTATTACATTCAAATTACTCAAGTGCAAGAGATTTGAAAAATCAGGTAAATACCGAATTTAAAGGAATTACAAAATCACTAAAACTCAAAAAGTTCGAAATCGAAGAGTGTAATGGAAATGCAACTAAAAAAATGTGTCTCTTGGATGAAAATGGTGTGTGGAAAATGAAAAATTGAACATCATTGTATGCATTGCAAATGAGATATGTACAAAACATCATGCATAAAAAAAATGATTAAAAAACTCGCATTCACAAAAAGTACAATTTTGTTCATTACAATAATATTTATTATTGTTTTATTCCATTTTATAAGACTATGTAATTTGTTTTGTTATGTTTTTTTCATATAAAGTCATAATATATGATAATTACATGAAATATTTAAAAATCTTAGAACTAAACCTTTCTGAACAGTAGTCCAACAATTTATTCAGTTATTATTTTATATCACAGTGTCGAAACGACACTGGCAGAAGCTTAAGAGTCCTCAAAATCACGGATGTTTTATGTTTTAGTATTAAAACTATTTTAATATAAAACAGATAAATTTAATTCTTCATTTTCATCAAGGTATTTTAGTATATTTTACGTAATTACTTACATTAAATACTTTTAATTATTTGATTCTTCGCCTCTTTAAAAACATCCACCAATTTTTTTAAATAACCAATAACAAATAATTAAAAAGTACACATTGCCTTATCTGCATAAGACCATAAATAATAAAAAAAATCAAGGGTTATCAAACTATATGATCAGCCAAAATGAAATCGTTATCACTCACCATATTTAGATATAAATTGCCATACAAAAAAAATAAAAAAATCCACTTTAGCCTTATTTTTCAAATATGACACGAGAGTGTTCGTTTAAATTTTATATTACGGAAATATATATATCAGAGAAAAGCAAATTCAATGACAATTTTATTTTATTCAAAATATTTTATTGGCATTAGAAAATCAAAAAAATGATAACATTTGAAAATTTCAATTAACTTTCAGAATTGATATAATTTGCAGATGAATTGATCAAAAAATCCCAAGAAATGAAGCAAATATAAAAGTATAAATATTTTTCTTATTTTAACAGTAATATTATTTAAAACATTCTGCTAAAAATTCCATATTTTATGCATATTACAATGCATTTTATTTGATTCTTTTCAAAATGTAAAACAATCATACTATCAATAAAAAACTTTGGTTACATGCATGTTTACATCACTGCAACCAAATTTGCACCACATGAATCATGCTATGATATCAAATGCAGCGAGTAGCATAATTTACAAATACAAGTATTTAGTGTTGAGCCTTTTGTAATCATCTTTTTCTGATTACGATATCATAGTTATGACTCGTGTGGTACAAATTTAGCTCAAGTAATACTAATACGCAAGTATCAAAATTTTTCTTGCCTAAATAATTTAATTTTTTAAAAACTTTAACACATTTTTGGTAAAAATCAAAAGACATTGATACATCAATACAATCTGAACTTTTTATAAGAAAACAATAGGTTTATCACTTTCCTCATCTCTCTCAAAACAATAATAAAAAGACTAAGAAATTCTAATTCTTAATGAATATATTTTAATTAAGATATCTGTTTTCTATATAAAAATAGATTGATTAAAGAAATTTAAATATAATTCAAATGTATTCTTACTTCCATTAATGCTCAAGTAAACTACAATATAATTAAGAAAATAGATGTTTCAAAAGGTACTGAAATGATAAGCAAAAGCCATGTTTTTTAGAAAGGATACAAGTAAGGTCTAGATCAAAACCATCTTCTTGGTACCTTCGTTTTTTCTTACTGACTAGACCTTTGATTCTAGAAGCCATCATTTCTCACTATTTAATAAGCAAAATAAAAATTATAGTAAATCATTTATTGAAAAAGTTAAAGCATTTCCAAACAAAATTTTAGAAAGTTCCTGCACAAACCTCTCTAACGAAGAAAGTTTGAAGAGAAACGATAATGGTAAGAGATATTTGCTGCAAAATTTTTCACCAGCAGCGTTCGCAAAATTGCGATTGCAAAGTTCCATAAAATAATACGTGGACCATAGTTCCAACATTTTCAATGAATTAATCTGGTAGAAATTTCACCTAAATCATATTCTGCCGATAAAGTGACACCTAACTCAAAATATATTTCGTGCAGAGTAAAAACGTCATTCACGAATCGAAAATAACATACAAACGATGATGTTCAGAAATTGATCGACTTTTCACTTTACATCACTAGAAATAATTTTGACTTTTGGATGCAGAACATTAATACGAAATAATTTTAACAGCGCAAATAATTTAAAATGTGTTGAACACATCACTTGTGTACAAAACACGAAACTACTACATTGTATTCAACGTATTTTGGTTGTAGTTTAACATTTCCAAGACAGAAATGGATTTTTTTGAAAGTTGAAGAATAATTTGTTCAAATCTTCAATATAGTTGTAGCGAAGGAAAAGTCTGCGAAAAATAAATCTTACGTACAAAATGCAAATTAATAATAGTATAAAAAAAAAGGAGAAAGATTATAGTGAATATAGATGAACACACATCACACGAGGTTTGAAGATTTAATTTTAGGCTCTAATACTAGCTCTAAAATTCATCAAAGGTTTATATAATCTAACAGAAAAAAATGGCTGCATAGTTTTATAAATACTTTTGTTTTCTAATTTATGGAACTTTTCTCTAGAGTTAAAATATTTATCAAATAGATTTTAAAGGTAGTTAACACATAGTTTGGTTTGAGCATATTTTTTTTTATTTTTAAGTAGGAAAAATTTATTTTAAGTTACACCTTTTCTTTTTCTTATTTTCTAGTTTTGTTTTTAACATATATATGGGATTTTTTTAATAAATGAATTTATTTAACCATGTACTCTTTTTTTTTCTCTACAGGTGCTCAGTACATAAATTTCCTCTTTGGCAACGGAAAGACAATAGAAGATACTGCGGGTTTCCTTTAACTTTAATTGCGGAAATCACGGAGCGCAAATAAACCGGATTGTTTGAGAATGGAACTGAAGGTAGGTTGTCAAACTGAACAATCTGTGAAATTTTATGTCGCTTTTTGATACAATTTTGCAATTAATTTTAATTTTTAATCCTTTTTTTTATAATTTTAACCATAATAATATATTAATGGGTTTATTTTACCTTATTTTGGGCATATTTTGTTCCAAAATTTAATTTTCTTGTGATCTATTGTCAGGTGTTTTTAGAATTGAGTAAAAATTCAAATTTTAAAATGAATATTTCCAATCTCCCTATTTTTATGCCATCATAAATGTAAATGTTTAACATTGAAGTAATCACTTGAAAGATCTTTAGAAAATCATTTTATATTTTTCTCAAATGAGAAAAGAACATTAGTACACTTCTGCGAGATCAATATTTAAGCGAGATCTGTATTTAAGCGTAAATTCAAATTTTATACCCCTCTGGTTGTGAAAACAATTTACACATTTTTCTCGTAGCTATAAATTTTTTAAAAAAATATGATAAATTATGTTACGGACATAATATTCCATTGTGTGCAAAACACATTTTTCCCAAACCCACATTTCAAAACTAAAATTTCTTGAAAATGAAATTGGATACAATGTGTTTGGGATCATATCTTCAGGGCGTTTTAAAAAATGTTTTGAATATCAACAAAAATTTTTTCCTTTTTCATATTATTATATGAACTCAATATTATATGATTTAAAAAATATTTTTGTTTAAAAAATTGATTGATATTGATATAATTTTTTGTTAAAAATAAAAGCAATATTAATTTCAACTTTGGGTTTGAAAATGAATTGCTTAGAGATGTAAAACCATTCAGTTAAATTTGTTTGATTGATATCAGAAAAAATATAAATTCCAAAAATATATTGTACACTGTTGGTTTTACAAGAGTTTAAAAAAAGGAAATTATATAAATGAGATTGTTTGATTTTTTTATTAAGTTATATTTGTACATTCTACCCTATAGTGATTTGTGAAAAAATGAAGCTGAGGATTTTTGAAAAAGGTTCTGTTTTGAATCAAAAGCATCAATCAAATGTATAAATTGGCACTGAAAATGTATGGTATTGTCTTAATGAAAAAGGGCTACTGTATGCAATACTTTTATTGTACTCATTTCTAGTTTATCATGTTACTTTGAAATCTGATGTAAATTGTAATTTAATGCATAATTTACATTATGGGATTTCATTAAAACTCTAAAATTCAAAGCAGTTTTAAAATTGACGTACTTGTGTATTATCGCTACCATTTTTACAACATTAAATGAAATAAAGCTCATGATTGCTAATTCAGCATGTACAACACATGCACACAATCGGGGTTGTCAACTTAAAAAGTTATTTTGATTGTTGATAATGTTGCAATAGTAAATTTGTACCATTATTATGTGAAGCTAGAAATTCTAAATTTTTCATTCAGTTTCTTTTAGTCAAATTTTAAATTATTTAAAGGTATTCTCTAAATTTTCTTAAAAATTCATTGAATGAAGTTATGAATCTTCTTAATAATTTTTATCTATAATGTTATTTACATTATATATAATAATTATTCTTTTTGAACTTTTTTAATGCTACAGAAATAATTGCAGGGCTTAGGAAAATGGGTAAATGCGTATTGTTCCATTGATCAATTTCCTCAAATAAAAAGACATTACCGAATGAAGTTATCTTTATAATTACGTTTAAACAAGTACAAGAACAGTTTTCTGCTAATGGCAGCATATTTTGACATTTGGCAATGTCTTTTGATTAATGAAATTTGTCGACAGAAGTGACATATACAGTCTATATTTTTTTTTTTAAAGTAGATGAGAGAGAATATCAAATCATAATCTTTATGCTAAAAATTAAAATTTCTTGATGTATGAGAACCTCCCTAACCCACCCTTGTGTTTGACTCTGGTCGGTGGAATAATATATTTGGTTGTTCGGAAAGTAATTTTTTTTTTTTGTGGAAATGAAAGACAGTTTTCGTATAAACAAATACTTTATTAAATTATATATTGCCCGTTCTGGTCCAACACCTTTTGCCATCTTTCTGGTAGTAGCATAATTCCATGCTCATAAAATGTTTGGTCTTTGCTGGCAAAAAAACTGATCGCGGTGGTTTTTGATCTCATTTGAGGTGAAGGTTTTACCGTCTAAAAAATTTTGGAGTGACCGGAACAAATAATAATCTGATGGTGCCAGGTCTGGAGAATATGGTGGGTGTGGCATTGTATCCCATTCAAGCTGTAAAAGCTTTTGGCAAGTGACAAAACTTGTGAGGTCTCGCATTGTCTTGGTGAGACACTACACCTTTCCTGTTAATTAGTTCTGACCTTTTCTGTTGAAGTGCATCATTCAGTTTGTCCAGCTGATGACAGTAGACTTCCGAATTAATCGTTGTGTTATCCGGTAAAAGCTAAAAAAAAAATGATTCTTTTAAAATCCCACCAAACAGACACCATTACCTTTTTTTTTATGAATATCGGCTTTGAAAATGGTTTGAGCCGGTTCATCTTTTTTGCTCTATGACCTCTTGCATTTGACGTTGTTGTATACAACCCATTTTTCGTCCCCAGTGATGATGCGTTTCAAAAATGGATCATTTTCATGACGTTTGAGAAGCGAATCGCAGACGTCAATGCGGCGACACAGATTTCTCTGTGAGAACATGGGGAACCCATACATCAAGCTTCGAGGATAATCCCAGGCCTTTCAAGTGGTCATAAACTGTTGAATTTGATAAATTTAACCTCAATCCGATCTCGCATGTTGTTATTCGCCGGTTCGCATCAACTAATGCCTTTATCGCGTCTTTATCTCCGCTTCAACCGGCCTTCCCGAACGTGGTGCATCTTCGGCATCAAAATTGCCGGATCGAAATTTAGCGAACCAGTTCTGGCACTGGCGTACTGTCAACACACCTTCTTCATAAACATCGGTCAATTTCTTTCTGGCTTGAACAGCATTTTTACCCTTTCTATAGTAAAAACAGTAAGATATGTCGAAAATGCTGCTTATCGCTCTCCATATTTAAAAGAGCACCAACCAAAAACTACTGCGTAGAATTAATTAGAATTTTTCACACACAAGCCTTGCTATATGAGCTCTCAAAGCATATAAAAATTATATGGCTTAAATGTGAAGTTGGGTCCAAAAAAATACAATTAAATCCTCTGTCGGGAAAAAATGAAATTACTTTCCGAACAACCCTATATAAGTATCGAAAATTGGTTTCTTTTTGAATAAAAAATCAAAACATAATTTTTAAAAGATAAACTTTAAGTTTTTTATATTATTATGAGAGATTATCTCAGTATATTATATGAATAAATTCTGTATTAGATTTATTTTTAAACTTTTAGTAATTTTTAACGTTAATAAAGTTCAGGTAATGTGATAAGTTTTTTTTTTGAAGTTATTTAATTGGTATAAAAATTAACAATGATCCATATAAGATAACATTTATAGTTATGATTAAAGATATTAATTATATTTGGCATTGTAATACTCATAAAATTTATTAATACAGATATGTTACTGAAGTTTTAATAAATCAAATCTAACAATGCATGTTATTAAACTTTCAAAAAATTTTGCTAAATTTATTCAAAATGATAACTGAAGAACAATTTTTTTTAAGTTCTTTCAAACAAGGAATCCACAAAATTCTAAATTAAGGACATTTAAGGAAATGTTTAATTCTTTTCATTTTTAGAATGCTGTGGAAGAATTGTACACCTTTAGAGATCATTACTTTGAGAATCATAAAGCTGAATCTGTTGATGAAAAGATTAAAGATCTGTCAGATGAGCTGAATAAGACATTAAAAATTTTCAATGATCAAACAGGTAGTTTACTTTTCTATACTTCCTTTAAAATTACAAATTTCTTGCATATTGCACACATTTTATATTATTAGAATAAGAAGTTTCTCATTAAAAATTGTCATTTTGGTGCTAATTTGATATGAATTGCGAGATTTAACTAATAAGGAAACGTATGTATTTATGAGGTTGGATAAAAAATAAACCAGAATCTTTTTAAGCTTTTTGCACTAAGGAAATAAAATAAAATGTAAATTTGCACCTGTTAGAAGTAAATATTATTTGAGAAAAACTATTTAAAATTTTTTTTTAAAAAAAAATTACTTATATGTTTACAGTTTTTTAGATGAAGTATTTTTTAAGAAAAATTTTAACACAAGTGTATATTGTTTTGATCTATAACATAAAAAAGACATAGATACTTAATAAACAAGAATGTGTAAATTTAATGACTTATCTAGAAATTTAGTTGTCCGAATAAATTTCAAGTTTAATAGATTTTCTTCATATGCATAAAAAATAAAGATAATTTTTTTTAAAAAAAGAAAAATTAATTTCGAAAATTAATCATTTTATTAAATTTCTTTCCTATGCTTGAGTTACAACTAACTTCTTTTATGAATTTCAGATGAACTTAAAGGTTCGAAAAAAGCTGAATATGACTTATTAAGAGCTAAAGCTTTAAATGTTCTACCTGACTTTAATTCTGAAGCTCTTGAAATACTAACTAGACTAGTAAAGTTTCATCCTAAGCTTATAGAAGCATGGAATGAACTTGGAACATGTTTTTGGAAGAAAGGTGACATAAAAGCTGCTAAGAGCTGTTTTGAGAGTGCTTTAAGAGAAGTATGATTTTTCAAAAAATATTTCTAGGTTTTAAAGAAAGTTTTTAAATAATTTAATAATTTGCCTAAAAAATTATTTCTTTTAAATGCTAATTTCTGATAATATATTTCTTCCCAAATATTACTTTTCATTTTGAAAACATTTTATGAATTAGTTTTGTGTATAAATTATAAATATATTCTAAAATCAAAGTTATTTAGCGTGTTTCTCAAATACTAAATTTTTAGAATCAATAAATTGTTTAGGTTTATTTAAGCATTGGGATTTGCCACGTTTTTATATATTTAGTACATTTTTATCCTTTACTCTTTATTGGGATTAATAAATTTTGTTTTCTTCTATATTTCATAAAAAGTAACATTTTAAAATTATCTTGAACATATTTAATGCTATTTTTATGTAGATGAAATTTTCAAGAACTGTTAGTTGTCTTTACAGAAAAATAATGAATTTCATTCTCTTTATAAACAAAAGCATCACAAATAATTTGGCAATAAAATTAAAAACCTTCGGATAAAAATTCTTTAATCTCTTGATTTATGAAATTTATTTTTAACTGGAATCCATTCCTTCAAAATTTATTTTGAAGGTTCTGATGTAGCTTTCCTATATTTATTAATGTAAATTGAGAGGGCAAAAATTTGTCCCAAAATCGAAAATCCTTATATAAGTTGAATTGGGAGGGGGCAAAAACTAATTTTCGAACATTTTGCCGTTAAGGCATTGCTAAACTTGTAAAAACAGGTATATATGAAGTAAAATGCTAATGATAATTATTTTTTTTTGGTAATCATATCTAAAGCTAGCACATTTTTTTCATTCCTTTGTTATCTCTTACACAATCTATGGAATCTGCTAGACTTATTTTCCATGTTAGATTTTGCTTGCTTAAGGGGACACAGTACGATTCAATTGACAAAAATTGGTCAAACTATCAAATCTAATTTTTTTAGCCTAAATTATTTTTTATATACTTTTCTATAACCTCGCAAAATTGGAAAGCTCTAAACTTAAAAAACGCAGAATTATGATAACTTTTACGTTCATTTTTATTTACATCCCTATGGCAAATCAAACTTTTAAACTTTTCTGGGAAAGATAAAATAACTAGTTTGACTTCATTTAAAATGCTAAGCCTTTTTTTCTATTGTTTCTAATGCTTTGAATTTTTTTTTTACCTATTACTAATAGTACATGTAACAAAAGTTGGTATGCGTTTTTGAATCAAAGCAATTTTTATTTTTTTAAAAAATAATTGAACTCGGAATTTGTACATTTTTAAAGGAATTTTCAATAAATATTCATAAAAAGTATTGTACAAATACCAATATGTTATCGCGAAACCCATTCCAACTTTTGTTATGCATAGTTTGATGTACTTGGAAATCAAATTTTATGAATGTTTGTGAATTTTTGTAGGAGTAGCATTTTAAAATCACTTCTCAAATTTTAAATTTTTTCCTTAAGAAATTAAATGGCTAGTTTTTTATGAAATTTTGAGCACAAAACCAGTTTTGCACAGTATACACACACAGGTAGCAACCAAAAAAATTTCGAAAATCCTTAAATTAAAATTTTTTGCACGTAAATTGTACCATGTCCCCTTAAAAAATGAGTAAAATGATAAATTTTATGTATGCTAAGTTTCAAACTACAGATGATCACACTTGCTGAAAATTCTGATAACAATATAACTTCTGGGGGCATTTCTTTGCAAGAAACAAATTCTGGAGAGTGGAGGGGGAAATCTTAAATTAGCTTGAAGTTATGTTTCATGCCCCAAAGGAAAAATGTGTTGCGTGAATTCAAGAATTAAGAATGTCTGGTTTTATTATAACACTTATTGCAATCTATTTTAGAGCTCTGAACATGAAGAAACCTTAATTTGTTCCAAGCAAACTAATGAGTTTCATAGCCTATGTAGAATAGTGCAGTCTGCTTCTGCACTAAAACTCTCTTCAAAGCCAGAAACAAAATTTGAAGCCTTTCAAAAGCACATAATAAAATTATGAAAATATTTTTTAGAAATTGGCAATATTAATGGCATTTCAGTGTCATTTGATTTGATATCAAATCATACTGTTGATATTAAAAGCTACTTAGTTATTGTAGTCATGTTTGTTAATGTCATGGTTGCATTTTACAGTAGTTCTGTGCAGAATAATAGATAAAACTTGTTGACTACCTACAATTACTTTTAAGGGGAAATATCTACTAAAGGAGTAAAATTCTCAAAGGGGAGTTTTAAGATGAATGGATGGATGAGTTTGGTATTTTGAATGGATGGGGAAAAAATCATGAATATAAAGAAAAGGCACTGTGTATAATAAATTCATGCTGGTTCGACTCGTTCAAGGCTCATCTCATTGATAACACGACAGACAAATAAAAACAAAAAATGGGGCTGTAATATCAGGAGGTTTGAAATTCACGTTCCAACCACTAGATGTTTGCTTATATATAGTGAGTGAGTGAATATTAACCACACATTATTCAGCACTCAAAGGCTTTTGGGGATGGACCTTATGACGAGTGACAAGGATGACACCTGAGTGGCACCCCCTATCCTAAATACCACACCACACCAATGTGAGGACATTTTAGCATCAACAAATTTAATGTGCATTGTCCCCTACATGGCGGGTTTTCAGAGGTACAAGGCTCAAACTCATGACACGTCGGCCATGAATCCATTACTTTGACCACTAGACTACCATGGCCGCAGATGTTTGCTTAAACAAGCAATTTAAACACAAACTTAGAACTAGGTGGATAGAATTAATGACACTAAAAGATAAATTTATAAATTTTAAAAAAATTCCTTATACAGTAATGGTTGTACAGTGGTCCGAGACTCCATCTGAAGTGATAATTCAAGCTTTCAAAAAGTGCAGCATCAATAACTGCATGGACGGCAGCAAAGTTGATTTTCTGTAGAAAGAGGACGGGTTCATGTACTGAAAGTTTTTAGTAGTAATGATATATGTGTGTGTGTGTATCCAGACATCCCAAAGAGTGAATGTGAGCTTATGGAAAATTCTAATTTTGATACTGACTTTGAAGAGCTTATGTGACTTTTTCCCCTTTCTTTTTGAATACATGTTAAATTTTAAACACCTAAAAAAAGTTTAAAATATTAAAATGGCTTGGACACATGACTTACAGAAAATGCTACAAAAAATAGTTTCTAAACTAATTTTCTCAAGATTAGTTAATGCATATACAAGACTACTTCCTGTACTTAAGCCTTGAAAAAAGTTTCCAAAACTTTTTAGCTTATACTTGAAAATATTAGAAATTCTCCTATTTTCTGTAAATGCAAAACTTTTTAAGTTTTATGTTTTTCTTTTATTTTTGTTTCATTTTAATTTCTAATTCTTTTAGGAGAAAAATGTTGAATCTCTCCGAAGTTTGTCCATGATTTTGAGACAAGTAGGACAGACCCCTGAAGAAAAACTAGCTAAAATACATGAAAGTCTTGAAAAGGCCAAAGAAGCTGTAAATCTTAATATTCAAGATGGCAAATCATGGTGTAAATATGTTAGTCCACATTTTCTCTTGGAAGTTCTGTTTTATTCATTTGTAATCGATGACAGTCCATGGTTTATCTAAGATAATTATATAAAAATAATTATAACAATGTTTATAAACATTTCCTATTTTTCAGATATTCTTGGGAATGCTTATTTGAGCTTATATTTTTCTACAGACCAAAATCCAAATTTACTAAAGCAATGTTTATCTGCATACAATCATGCTGTAAGTTGGTTCAATTTCAAGAAAACAATATTTTTCCTTTGTAAATTGTTTCTGTAAACAGAAAATAAAAATTATCCAATATTTATGGTATTTTGCTGGTATTTTATTTTTTTGATATGTTTGCAATATTAATGTCAAACATTTTCATTCATATTTCAGGTTTTTGAATTGTTACATTGCATCTGCATATTTAGAAATACTTGATATTTTATATTTTTATATTCATTACTGTTATAAAATTATTTTTTAAATAAAATAACCAATCATTCTAAATAAGCAGAGTTTTTTAATATTTCTGTTACTTTTATTGTATATCAACTCATGAGTTAAAAATTTATTTGTAGTTTTAATTAATATTAATTTTTTAAAATTCTAACTAGCAGAATTTATTGAACAAAAATAACATTCAGAAATATTATGCAAATGAAAAACAGCTAAAATTTATAATTAAAGGAAAAATTTGAACAATTTATATAAAATATTTGAAACTTTTTCTAAATGAAATGTATATTTTTCTATCACTTTATTATAAAGTTCATTTTTGTTCATTTTCTGCTTAAGGTTACACTTAAATTTTAGTATCTTATTTGTGAAGGAATTATTAATTATCTATTTTAGTATTTTTACTTTGTAAAATATTTCCAAATTAAATAAGATTACTGTGTCCATTACAAGTGCAAAGAATTCTATCTGTATAGTTAAAAAAATAAATAGCGTTTTTAAATAGAACAAGATTAAATGTTTCGATAATTAGTGTATATAAATGAAAAATGCAATTCATTTTTAAGCATATATATTTCTTTACAGTTTTCTGATGCTTCTATGAAATGTAACCCTGATTTGTATTATAATTGGGCAATGGTAATATATATCTTCAAAATATTTTTTAATAAGAAATTAATCATTTTCAGTAATAAAGACAAAATTTCATTAACTGACTAATGTAGCAACATTTTTGTATATTTATAACCAAGAAATAACCAATAATTATTTCAAAGCTGTTATAAACTTTTACCATAGTTTAAAAAAAAAAAATTTTTTAGGAAAATAAATTTATAGAGGAGAAACATAAATCATACCTCAATCAACCAAGCATAATTTTGACCACTTAATTTGTTATTCTATCTTAAAATACTGTAATAGTTCTTTAAAAGATAATGTATTTTTGAATAATTCTAAAAATTATCAGAGATAAAATGTTTCTCTAATAAAGAAACATGTTTTTTCATATTAAAGATTTTATCTCAATAGAGAGTTAACATAAATTTTTAATGAATTTAGTGTTATAATTTTTTTCCCCTCCAACATTCTAGGCTTTAAAGTATGATGAAAATTATCGGATGGCATTAGAAAATTTGGAAAAAGCTATAAAATATGATCCATTTTGGAATGAACCTGTGGAACAACTAGAAATGCTAGTTAAGCATTTGGAAAATATTCAACATATGGTTACAAAAAGGGTAAAAATTAATAAAATCATACTTTAATAATAATGACATTAGTGAATAGCTTTTATTAATTTCACATGAATATCTTTAAGAGACAAAAAAATATTACTTTTTGATGTACATTTGGATTTAAAACTCTTACTGTGTTGAATGTTCAAAATAAGGTTATTTTGATGTTTTATTTAGCATTTACTAGAGTTTTTTCTCTTCTAATATAAATTTAAAAAATATTATTATTAAAATATTAAATAATTTTATTTTTTATTAGAATATATATGGATAATAATTGTTTTACTCATAATTAGCATTGTTTAATGATGTGAATTGCAATTTTTTATTTCATAAAAAAATTTAAAAACTCTTAATTTTTTATATTAAATATAAATTTGTTATAGAAGTTTAATTGATGTCACCTCCAATATGCTTTAATTTTTTTTTTAAAAAAAAGAGTATTCACATAAAAATTTAATATTCATGATTATTTTTAGAAATGAGGCATTTTTTTATTCTAAAAATTTAACATAACATGTGTAATTAATGTCAGAATAAATTTCATTCCATTTCTGTATCTAAAACGTAATTTTTACTTTTTAATTAAAATTTTCATTCTTTAGCAAACACATGTATTGTTAAGTCTTTTAAAAAATTTTCTGGGACAGACATGAATATAGGCTTTGTTGGGTTGCTCAAATATAAATAGTATCCAAAAGTCATGGTTTGCATAAAGGTCATTTAATTTGTTCCATTGACATACATCACTAATTGACTGCTTGTTGCTTCTAAAAGAAGGTACTGCACAACATTTGAAATGCTTAAAATTGTCAATAATTATTGGAAATTTTTTATTTAATTCTAAAAATTGCTATAAATTGATACTTGTTTCAATAAAAAGCAAAAAATATTTTAATGTTAAAAAACTTTTTTATTTCAAAGAAAAATAAAATATTTTTTATATATACTGCCTTTGAATTTTTCATGATATGGATGCAAATGAAACATCTGCATGTTTTCCTTGTTCCGAGAGAGAACTTTTACAATTTGAGAATCCTTTGTACTGATTAATATTGCATTATTAATTTAGTCAATAATCCAAGTAAATATTGTATTCAGTTTTTCATGAAATGAAATAAGCAATAATTGTTCTGAAATTATATTTTAAATGAATTTATTAAACTACTCTACAAACTCTTCTCTGCAGTTTTAGGCTAATTTTAAATTGTTTTGATTTTTTATGCAATTTAAGAGAATTATGGGATATATATCCTTAATTTTTAGAGATAATTTTTTTTCTTATGAAATTTTTCTATATGCACTTTTTTTGTCGAGTTTATCTACCGCTTAAAGCAAGATCTAATAATTATTTTTATAAAATAAGACTATCCCCTAAATGTATCCTGCTTTTTCAAGAAACTTTTGTTAATACTGTGAAAAGGTAAATTTTTAATAAAATTTCACAACAAATATGACTTTGTTTATTTTTAAAAGTATTTTATAAGGAAGAAAATTTTTGAAAGATTGAATTTTTCAAAAGTTTTGAGAGGGAAGGAAATGAGAGAGAGAATATGTAGATTTTAAAATCATAATTTCTTTTTAATATTTAAAGAAAAATAATAAAAATATAAAAAATAATAAATAATTTGCTTAGATCTGTTAATTTTTTTTCTCTTCAAGGGTAAGATGAAGCCACGGAAATTAAAAGATCTTTTAAGTTCATTGCAAAAGGAGTTTACACTCACAAACCCTAAAGAATCTTATATTGATAAAAAAGGCCAAACTGTTATTTTAGAAAGATGTAAGTTCTCAGGTCTTCAGGAAGGATTAAATGTTGACAAAATACTTAGAGGGAAAGTTATTTGTCATGTATATTGCACAGATTCACCATCATTGTGAGTTCAGATTGTTTTAATTATCTTATTATTTATTTAACTTTCTATAAGAATTAACTTTCAATAATTTATTTTTATACATGCATTTGATTGAAAGGTATTTTTAAAAAAGTTGGTTTATATTTGATGAAATGTGTACTATTTACATCTAAAAATTAATCTTTATAATTTTGATTTTATTTTATTCTTAACTTTCCTCAAATATATTAATTATAAAAATATATAAAATTTAAGAGGTTTTTAGTTATGGATATTTTTGTAACAAAACATTACACAAATGTTTCAATAGTGTTTTTTAAAGCTACTTATATTGTATCTTAATTTTCTCATCTTAATATTCAAATATGCATTTCCCCCCTTAAATTACTAGATTCATTCTAGTTCTAAAATTATAATTTGATTTTGAGGGAAGAAGTCATTTTATGACATAAAATTACTAAACTTCAATTAATATGAAGTGTGGAATTAATGGAAAAGATGTTTTCATTAATGAAATATTATGATTTCTATTAAGAAATAAAAAAAAATTCTTTTGTAAAATTTAAAAATATTTTAACCATTCTGTAATGAAGGGTTAATTTATTGGTAAAGAGACTTGAGTGCTAGCTATTTATCTTTTATACACCTTACAAAACTTATCTAGAATAATTATTCTTTGTATTTAATATGGGTATTAAAGTAGAAACATTTTGCTGTGTAGAAACGAAATTTCATAATTTATTCTTAGCTTTCAAAGCAAAAATCTGAATATTGGTCTATATTGTTTATTTGTAATTTTTTCATTAAATATACGTTTTATTTTATCAGAATTTGGCGACTTCATTTGAGGGCTCTAAATCAAGTTGGCCTGTTAAATTGGTTGCATTCAAAATTTTTGTCTAGTTACTAATGTTTAATTTTTAATTTACTGAAGTAGCGATGGTTGCCTAATGGTCATGGTTATGCACTCTTGGGTAACATGTCATAAGTTTAAACTCTAGTACCTCTGAAGACCCACCACCTAGAAAGGTTGGTGCAGGTTTAATCTGTCCTGTCTTAAATTCTTTATGTTAGAATAGTATGGAAGTTAGAATAGAGGGTGCCAGCTCAGGTGTCATTCTTGTCACTTGATAGAGGCTCAAAATTATAAGGTCTGTTGCCAATAGCCCTTGTGTTGCTTTATAGTGTGACATTAATAAACACACTCATATATTTTTAAAAGATAATTAAAGTAATTTTATTTTTTAGTACTTTTTGCATGATTGATGAAGAAGAAAGCTGCTTTTGTGTAAATGTGTACAATATGGTTCAAGGTAAAGGTGTAATTATTGGTGATAGTGTTGCCATACATCAGCCGTTTCTTCAGAATTTCAATTTTTCTTTTCGTGACAAGGCAAGTTGCATGTATAACTTTCCCCCCCCTCATTTTACAATGCTTTAAAAAAATTTCTTGACAAGTTGTTTTAATAGAAAAGATTTAATACTAAGATAATAGCAATATTTATTATGTTTGTTTTATTTCAGACTTTTTCATTCTCATCAGTTCGTGTTAACAGCCCTTTACAGTTAGAAGTTAATAAGAAAAAGTTGGGTCATGACATGTTAGCAGCTCCAAGATTATCAGTCATATTGAAGAGTGATTAATGCTTTTTTTTTAAAAAAAAATGTATATTTTTTACTTTTTTTTATTAAATATATTTTTAAAAAGATGCAGTTGAAAATTTATTTTTGTAGGAAGTTTGTGTGTGGGAGGGAAGAGAGAATAATATGATCAAATACATCAGATAATTTCACATTTATTTTAAGCTAATAAGATTTATAAGCAAATAAATTATTAATTGTTTGTGCTATATTTGACTCATTCTATGCTTTTTAGATAACATTTAATAATAAAAATTACTAATCTATATTCTCTTTTTTATTCAATGTTTTGTGAATTTAATTTTATATTTTGTTATTAATTTAAATTTTTTGTTTCACTTCTATTTTAACATTTATTTTAATATAGTTGTAATCACTGGCAAGTTAAGATGTTTCAGTTAAAGGGCAATTTTCTGTAATTTAACTAAACACAATGTACTTTTAACATTTAAAAACGTAATGTACTGTGTACGAGTTATGTTTCCATTGAATAATTATTTGTTTTTTGTTTAAATTAAAATTAATTATTAGATCTGGTGTGATATGTGCAAGTCTTGTAAATCATTAAATGTTTCAAAACAAAGCCTAGTCTTGCTGCAATGTGAATTTCAAAACATTGATATGTTAATATAAATAAAATAGCACTTTAAATTGACCACTTAAGATTATATAACAAAATGGGTCATTTTAGAAAAGCTATCTACGTATATTAATTAGCCTGCACCTTTTTACTATATAGCATTAGAGAATGTGTGAATTATGCACATAATTAAAACATTTTTAAATCATGCATATAATAATATTTAAAATATGATCTGTTACTAAACTTTACTGAGGGGAAAAAGCAATGAAAAATTCCTATTAATTCTATATATTTCTTTCAACAAATAAATTTATTTTCTGCAAAAAAAAATCTCTTCATTGTAATGTTAGATACATAGTGCTAATGCAATTTGTAGATTTTAAAAATAAGGAATGGGAAGATTGTAAGATATTTAACTTTTGCTTTTGATGTTTAGAATGTTTTCAATAATTGTTAAGTTTGCCTAAATTTAAAATGCATTTTTTGTTCTAATATAAACTTTCAACTAATGGTAAGCAAAAAGAATATTTGAGATGTAAATCAAATGCCTCACAATAAAATACTTGTTACAAAAAGTATTAAATAATTAGAAATAAAGTGAGTATCATATGATTAAATATGTAAAAAGAAGGAACAGAATGCTATTAAACGATAATTCGAGACATGATTAAATATTCAAAGGTGATGGAAATTGGGAAATGATAAGAAAAAATTCAAAAAAAGTTGTATTTATTTCAATTTTATAATATACTAGCTTTTGCCCGCGGCTCCGCTCGCGATGATGTCTTTAAATAAATGTCAAAGTCGTAATTATTATCATTAGAAAGTAAATAACATAATATGGTAATTTTTTTTATTGCTTGACTGGAACCAATACAATTTAAAAATTCTAAAATTGAGCTTAGTTTAAAAAAACTGAAAACGTAATTTATTATAATAATTAACAAATATTCAATAACTTAAACTATTAATACTTTTAAAAATCGAAAGTATCTATGTTTAATATATAATTCCTCTTTAAAAGAACTCAAAATAGAATGTTATTCTAAGATGCTACTGTATACCATATTTTATATTCTTCCGTCAGTTGCAAATATGTGAAGATTTGGGCATTGGACACACTGATGAGGCTACATATAGCCTGGCCATGGGGAAAACATTGCTTTTCCAATTGAACCCCTGCTACCTGAAATGTCAGCTTTGTTAATAGCAACAGTAAAACTGTAAATTGAACTTGTTTGAATTGAAACGGTAGGTCAGTGGGGATACTTGGAATTCGAGGTATGATAACACTATCCCTTTTCATGACATATGTTAAAATATTGGCACCAAGTATATTCTGCATCAGTTTTGTGATCCAAAGCCTCGTTCCTTTACATAGTCGAGGAGCATCGAGATTTTGCATAACTGGTACATTTAGTTTTAATTGAAGTTTATGTGAGGGTACACTCGAAAGTTCAAGTGAATTTAAGAACTCTGTGGGATATGAAGTACTTTGTTCTTTATCCATGATTGTATTCATTGATAAATATTTCTTCAATTCCTCCCCAGCACGTCGTTTAAATTTTCAATGTTGATTTTATGGACAATGTCATTGTTAGGCGCCAATATTGATCTTGCACGCAACCACTGATCCCATTTTAAAATTTGTTGCAAGCCCGGGTAAATTTGAGCAATAAGATTTACATCATTTTCTTCTACATTACAAAATTCTCTGGAAGTAAAATATAACCTTCAGCATTTGCGTCCAAACATGCATAACCGATTTTCAATTGCGAATCTGTCATTATGAAGATGCACTTTCGTATTCGTTTTCAGACTGAATTTTTCAACTTTTCCCCATAAGCTTTATGATTTAATAGAGACTGATTTCATCTGCTGGTGTACCCCCTCTGGATTACAGGGAGAGTTTTTCAAAATATGAACATGACATATGACATTGTATGGCTTCCTCCATAGTAATAACTGGTATATCTTCAAAGTAATACTTCCATGTAAAATATCTAGGTTCAGTATAAGTGAAAAATTTTGTGCAAAATATGAATATTGTATAATTAGGTTTAAAAAATTCAAAGTAATAAATACTTTCAAAACTAATCATAACTACTGAAGTAATCAAAACTTTTTATGAAACTGTCAATTAATATTACCATAGAATTTTCAATATCATGCGCGCGCAATTCGTTAAAACTTTATTTCGTTTCCCTCTTTAAAAAGTGGGAGAAAATTTGCATTAAAATATCTGGAATTGTCGGAATAGAGAACTTCTTTGCCAACTTGGCGATATTTCTCAAAGTTTGAGTTTGACATTTAACAAACGTAACGTAGTAAACTTTAGACGTTCAATAAAAAACCATTTAAAAAATTGCTTTTTGTAAAGATGCTAAATTACACTATGTTTCAGTTATTTGATACAAATGTGAGAAAATTTTTATTAAAGTTTCCATTATTGACCAAATGCATAATCTTGCACCAACTTGGCGGGGATTAAGCAACGTCAACGTTTTACCCTCATAGTTCCCGTTTTCGTAGGAGTATGGAGATAAAATATATCTTATGTTACTCTCTGATAATGTAGCTTTCCATTGGTGAAAGAATTTTTAAAATCGAACCAGAAGTTCCCGAGATTAGCCGGAACAAACAGACAGACAAAATTTTTAAAAATGGATTTTTTGATATAAGTACCTTATATACCTTTAAATGCATTCAGTAAAAAGCTGCTAATTTGAAATTACAAACAGACACTTCAATTTTATTTATTTGTATAGATGAAGAGATAACACTGAAGGTTGCATGTCTACATTGGGCAGTGATACTAGCAACAATGCATCATGGAACAGATTCATGATAGCAAAATTGTGACCGGCATTGTTGAGTGGCATGTTTTAAACCTAGTGCTGCTGAAACCCGCCATGTAGAAGAGTTTATGTACATTACACTTCAACAATGCTTCAAGCCTTATGTACATTAAACTTGTACAATACTTCAAGCCTTTTTTTTTTTTTTGTTGTTGGTTAGAATTTTGAAGAGGAGGGTGCCAGTTCAGAAGTCAACCTTGTTACTTGACCTTTGTTCAAAACTACATCTGTCTCCAATAGCCATCGTGTTGCTTCAAAGTGCAATGTTGATTAAAATCAAATCGAACTAGTACAGTGAAAGCAGCACTCACAAATGACAATCAATTGCATCTCGGATGTGTTGGGCAAATGAAAGATTAGAAGAAACCCATAACCAGGTAAGTATTTGAATGCCTTTCTGGTTGTTTTTCTTTCTATATTGAGGCTTAAAGCCATGTACAATGATTTCCTAGAAGAATTTCCACTTATAAAATACTACATGAAAAGAAGTTAAGTGTTAATATTTCACATTAGTTTACACATTTACAAAAAACAAAAAAAACTTATTTGAACATTGGGCACATAATGCTCTTTCTCTCCAATAGATCCACAAGGGCAATTAATTGAGGTTAGTTTTATAATTTTGAATCTAGCTATAATAGGAAAAGGTGGCTAGTTAAAATCTGAATAACGAATTTAAAAGAGTGGCTATTTTTTTTTTTTAAGAATAGGTATCCCCTAGGAATTTTTCTTTCAAAGTTTCTATAGTGGAATGTGGGACAGGCACTCATTTACCACAGGAAACAGCCATTTTGACATACCGATCTGCTATTTCATTGTTGATTATATCCCTGTAACCCAATAAATAGAATAAATAATATTGCCAGAGATGCACAACCTTTTTAGGATGAGGGGCCAAAAAATTTAATAGGATCATATGGAGGGCCAAAGTATTATGCGGTGGCAAATATGTTATAAAAGTGAAAACACTGTTTTATGACATCCATTTATCACAATTATTACTTACTCAGGTGCACATTATACAGTTGATAAATGGATGAAACGCAAACACTTTCGAAAAGATTAAAATACTTTAGCTCAAAAACAAAAAAACTCCTGCTAAAAAGGTGACAAACTTGAAATTATATAAAGGAAAAGTTTTTTGCTTATTATACAGAGAGCACAATTTAAATTTTGAAAAAAAATTAGTACTGAAATTTGTAAAATTTAATGAGATGGCTGGAACTGAATATTTGAAGTTATTGATTTCACGTCGAGCTTAAGACTTGTTGTGGCAATACGTAGAACAGAAGAAAGGTTCTCATCTGCTATTCTATTTCTTATTTTTGATTTGACAAAATTTAACAGATCTTTCCAGAAAGATTCGTTTACGTCATATATCGTGATATTAGTAGATTTCTCCAATAAACTCCGGAAGCATCTATATAGTCACAAATTTTTCATTTGCAGAACATCTTCAGTTTAAAAACACCTTTGTTGATACCTTCCATTACATCATTGGGTACTGTGACTTCAATTATCACAGTGATTTTTTTCAAGAAGCGATCTTTCATAGCTGTGCTATTATTCCCAGTCATAAAGGAGCAAAAACCTTTGTTATACTTTAGTTAAAATTAGCGTAGTTTGAGCCGGTTTGAAAAAATGTCATCGAACTTTGACGCTTCATAAAAAGAAAAATGTTACATAATTTTCTAAGCAAGTTATATTGTATATAAAAGAAAATTTGTCGTATTTCTTACTAATGGGTTTTTGCTTAATATTTGTGTAATTTGTCCATTTATAATATTATTTCTTATTTTGTGTTCAGGTGCCACCTTCCCTTGCATATTTTCTGATTTCTAATATATAAAATTCTCGTGTCACAGTGTTTGTAACCAAACTCCTCCGAAACGGTGTGGCCGATTCTTATGAAGTTTTGTGCGTATATTCAGTTGGTCTGAGAATAGGACGTAAACTATTTTTCATTCTGATATTGTAATTAGTTAAAAAGATATTAATTAAAAACCTTAAAACGCTTAACCCTGGGCGTTATTTTTCCCGCCTAGCGTCGTGAATAAACAGAGGGTGAAATTTTTCGGTATTCTCGACGTTATTTAAACAGCCATCAGATTTTTGTTTTTTAAATCAGACAAAAAATAATTACAGAATCGGAAAAGATCATTTTTTTCGCCACGAAACAGTATAATTTTTTTTGCAAATAATAATATTTTCTATTTTTTAAGATTTTTTTAATAAATAAATAAAATTGATGCGTTTTTAGGAAAATTATTTCGAAATCGTTGCGTATGAATTTATTTTCGTGTTATGAAAACGATATTCCTCTCTAAATAACTCCAAGCCTTTTTCTTTTAGAACCAGTTATTTAAAAAGTAAAATGCCCAAAACTTCTTTTTAAATATTTTTCGAAAAATTGTCGAAATTTTTAACTTAACACTGAATAACTTCGTTATTTATTAAGCTTATCATACGAAACTTTTGTTGCGTTTGTAGGATAATGTTAGACAACTTCTGTGTGAAGATTGAAAAAATAGCTTAAAACTTACGGATTTAAAAAAAAATTTGTGATTTTCGTAAAATAACGTTATTTTAAGAAATAATCTAAACAGTATTTTTTGTACATTTTTTATTTAAAATTCCTTCGTTTACGAAATTAATGTGTGAAGTTTGAAAACATTAGCTGAAAAATTAAGCCCTAAAAATAAAAACTTTAATAAAAAAATACGCGATTTTACAGTTTGCCAAGCCTTGGCGTCGAAAAATGGTTTCGCGCCAAATAGCTTTCAACTGTTTCACCTGAAACTTCACATCTAACTCAAGGGTTACACCAAAAAGTTCTGACTTAAACATGCGAAAATCAGCAAATTTGGCGAGTAAAAAAAAATGCGAGTGAAAAAGTTATTTTTGCTTCAATTTTCATCATTTTCTCTTTATATAATTTTCAAAATTAAATCATTATTGATGTCAGATTAAGATGAAAGAATATATTCAATACATTTCTGAGATTCATTTAAAATATTTATCTGTATCAAATCAGTGATTTAAAAAATAAAAATCCAAAAACTTTTTTGAACAAATTTTAATAAAACACTCAAAATACTTAAATCAATCGTTTAATGATTTCTTCTTTAAAAAAGATAATTGCATGAAACTTTATTCCCATGTGTCGAACATTTCAAAAAATCCTCACAATTTTACTTCAAGATTTAAAATAGTAGTGAAATTTTGTAATTTGAAAAATTTCTACTTTTCTGTCTTTTTTCAACATACAACTATTTTTTAAAAGGCTACATTTTCGTTTCCGAGGACTAAAAAACTGCAACGAAAGAATTGGAAAGTGGGTGAGTGATTTATAAATTCGCACTGTTCACCTACTCGAGAGTTTTTGGCGACGGACTTCGAAATTTTAAGCCACGGTCAAGTGATGAGGACGACACCTGAGCTTTCACCCATCTCTCCTAATTACCACACCACACCAACTTAAGAACAAATTTCCTGAAAAAGGGAGTTTTTATGACATAGTTAAAGAAATCACTCACATCGCGCGCATACACACACACACATAAGTGCTATCGTCCTAAGGGAAACAGGAAATTCCCATGGGGATGAAGTTATTCACTCGGTAAAAGCCCGTGCAACCCAGGGTAAGCGGAGAGGAAAGGAACAAAGAAGTCAAAGTAATAACGAAAAATAATATTGGAAGTGCTGATTTTGTCAAGAGAAGGGAAAATGTTAAACGAGAAGGCCATGATACGCACTCACGGCCATGCACTCACATCGTACGTGTCACACCCACACAGAAGTGCTGGCGTCAGAAATAAAGGAGGAAATTAACATGGGGATTAAGTTATACTCATTAAAAGCCCGTGCAACGCAGGGCCGGGTAAGCTAGTATATATATATATATGTGTGTGTGTATATATATATGTATATTCATTTTATGTTACTATATATATATGGGAATTGATTCCTCAGTTCTCCATCAGAATGCAGCACCTTCGCCCTTGATACCCCCTGTAGCCGCAGATCCCAAAGACAGGCAGTTGGACACGAAACTCTCGCGAAGGAGAGACGTCTAACCGAAGTTCTCGAGGAGAGACGAACCGCTGATTGTCTGATCGCGAGTAGGCGACCAGATATACCATAAACATACGCGAGTGCTGTTTATAGATGGATGAACTCTGTATAACTCTGGAAAACAGAACTGTGCCTTTCTTTTGTAAATATTTCATTAATGAACCTGTGATACCTCATCTTCACCAAATAAATGGATATTCTGTTATTCAAGTGGTGTGTTTGAGTAAACCAACCAGCACACCCCACACCTGGGGCTCGGATCCAAAGAAATCTACATTGAAGAGAGGTACTGTGCAGATTTTATTCAATTTGAAAAATGAGTATCTTAAACAACTTAAGAAAAATTGATTTAAAATTAATTGCCGAAGAACTTGGAGAGACGGTTCCTGACAATGCAAAAAATTTCGAGATTAAGAAATTAATTGAAAATTCAGATGCATTTCAAACGGTGCAGGAGTTTGTTCGTGGTATCGTCAAATCGATCGTTGAGGATCGGATGACTAAAGCTGCTAATAACAAGCTAGGTTAGAACTTGAAAAAATTAAATTGGCTCAGCTCGAGAAGGAGATTGAGCTAGAAAAATTAAAAAAGCAATCATCGCCTTGTGAACGAATGAACGCGCCGTTTAGCGTTGAGAGTTTTATAAAAAGTATAAAAACACTAACCATTACTTTAACTGAGAAACCAGAAGCATTGCATTTTTTTTTTTTATCTCTTCGAAAAAGCATTTGCTACCAAAGAAGTTACGGTAGGTTTACAGGCAGAGATATTAATTAATTTGCTAGGGGTTAAAGCTAACAATATTTTAATGTACGGAACAGAGGAAGATTTGACTAATTATAAAAAATTGGAAGAGTTATTTTTAGCTGGGGGGGAATTCCAACCGACACCAAGAGAATGCTTAGGTAAATTTAAAAATGCTCGGCGTTTGCCGAATGAATCTCATATCCAGTTTGCATCGAGATTAACCGCAACATTTGACTATTATTGTCAAGTGCGAGAGGTGCAAAAAGACTTTCAAAAGTTATACGATTTAATTGTTGCAGATAAATTATATGAGACATTAGATTTTAAAACCAAGGAATATATAGGTGTTCGGGAAGGCAAAACTTGGTTTAATCCAGCACAATTAGGTAGGGAATGCGATTTATTTTTTCCATCGCGAGGGAAATCTTTAGCCTAGATCAACAACCCAAAAGTCAGTTCCGTAAAAAAATTTTAAAAATTAAACGGAAGAATCCAAGATCAAAAAACGAAAAATGAGTCACCCCGGCAAAATAAAAAAATTTAAAATCCGAAAGGATATGCTTCGTATGTGGGGAAAAGGGAGAAACGTTTCACTTCACACCTGTCCAAAAAGGTTTGAGGGAAGTAAAGTCAAAACCGATAGGGGGGATGAATTTATTGTGCATCTGGTATTGGGTCTCCGCAAAATAGCATATTACGTAATTAGTTAGAATTCATTGATATTTTCGTAGACGGAAATAAAATAAAATTTCTAAGATTCCGGAAGTGAGATCATAATTATAAATAAATCCTTTTTTCACAAAAAAAAAAACAATTTCGGGAGTGTTTTAATAAAAAGCTGTTTTGGTAACAAGGTTCCCGCAGAAACCGCAACTTTCAATTTTAGTTTTAATAAAAATAGTAAACCTGTCAAAATTCAAGCTGCAATAAGCGATCAATTAGAAATAGAGAGAATTTTTCCGCCAAATTTTCTTACGGAATATGAATTGCTAGGTGGAAAAAATCAGCAATCGGATTCTGTTTCTTTTTTTTCTCCTCGGATTAATAACGAATTTTCGGTTTGTACGTTGGTGATTGGCAGCTCATCACTTGACGTGAGTCAAAACACTGATATTTTTTTACAAGATCAGGTTACGCCGTTAGTTGAGGAATATAAACCTGCTGAACAGCCTAAGCAAACGGTAGTAAAAAATATGGACGATTTTATCATACCTTCCGGTAATGAAGCAGAGGGTTTGGATAAACATAAACGTGTTTTAAAAGTATTAGTAAAATATGGTCTGCAAATTACTTTTAAAAAATGCCCGTTCCTAAAAAGAAAAATTGAATTTTTAGGGTACAATTCGCCCTTCCCCCAAATAAAATTAATGCAGTGCGAAATTTTTCTGAGCCTAAGAATACTAAGCAAATGCAAAGTTTCCTATGTCTCTCAGGATATTTCAGAAAATTTGTGCCAGGTTATTCTACAATCGCGAAACCATTAAGTAACATGCTTCGTAATGGTGTAGAATTCCAATATGGTCCAATGCAAAGGCAGGTATTTGACAAACTGAAACAACTTCTGTGTGAAAGCCCCGTACAACACATTTTCCAACAGGGCAAACAACTTGAACTACTGGATGAAGAATACCTGAACTCCATGCTTCGAGGAGAGGATATGCGGGAAGAGAAGCAAAAGTGAACATATCTTGAAAATGCAGGAGGAGAATCGACGACAGTACAATCGACGTCGTAAACCTGCTTCACGTTACAAAATCAATGACTTGGTGGGAATAAAAAGAATTCAATTCGGAGGAGGTCTGAAGATTAAACCCAAGTTTTTAGGACCTTATAAGGTGGTCAAGACAAAGCCAAATGATCGCTACACGTAGTAAAAGTAGGATCTCATGAAGGACCTGCAGCAACATCTACTTCAGCTGACCACATGAAGCCTTGGACTGAAGACGTTGCAGCCTGAGATGAACTCTTTCCATTACCAACATCTATCTCATTTTATCTTTTTCTTTTCAGATTTTTTCCCCCTCGTATTATTTCATGTTTCAGTGTTTGGAGGACCTCACACGTCGATGGCCGAGCGTTGTGGGAATTGATTCCTTAGTTCTCCACCAGAATGCAGCACCTTCGCCCCTGATACCTCCTGTCTGTAGCCGCAGATCCCAAAACAGACAGTTGGACCGGAAACTCTCGCGAAGGAGAGACGTCTAACCGAGGCTCTCGAGGAGAGACGAACCGCTGATTGTCTGATCGCGAGTAAGCGACCAGATATACCATAAACATACGCGAGTGCTGTTTATAAATGGATGAATGTATAACTCTGGAAAACAGAACTGTACCTTTCTTTTGTAAATATTTCATTAATGAACCTGTCATACCTCATCTTCACCAAATAAATGGATATTCTGTTATTCAAGTGGTGTGTTTGAGTAAACCAACCCAGCACACCCCACATATATATAAATTCTTACATTTTTTGTACAAAATGGCAAAGACTGGCTCTGTTGTCTGCAGTCACATTTCATATTCTGCATTTTATTTGATTTTAAATTTTGTTTTCATTACTTCATACTTGAAAAAATTTATCACGTAATTACACTGCTGTTTGTAAAAAAACGCAACACCATGAAGAAATAATCAGAATTAAATGAACTTTGCAGCAAATATCAATTATAAGACTTCAAATAGAATTCGTTAACAATGTGCACGATTAACAATCTCAAAAGCCTAGGCACAAGCCGGATCGACCGATGGCCGCATTTGGACTAAATAAGTTGAATGATTGTTTATGGCATTAGGCCTGAGTATAGATATGGACAATGATCATCACGTAATAATACAGACTTCCCACTTTTGTCATTTGACATGCAGTTTGAAATCCCCTGTTTTTCGGAGAGAATGTAAGAGAATATTTGACCATTAAAATTATCCAGATCAGGATCTTATTAAGACAGAGTCGAGGACGAAACGAGGCCCCACCGAGGGTGAGGCCCGGGCCCAGTTGGCCCATACCTTAAGACGTCTCTGGATGTATGAAACAGTTATGGAACACGTTACTGCTTTTTTTAATGAGAAATTACATGAAAATAAGAGAAGAAAGCTACACAAAAACTAGAGGAAACTTACAAACCTTTTAATTTTGCCGATATGAATTGGATTAGTTTGTACTCTTTTTAAAAGAAAACACAAATATACAATGATGACCCCACTAGAAATTTATCGAGTTACAAGATAAGTTTTAATGTAGAGATACTTCTGAAAATATTTTTACCGATATCAATACGAATATCGAATGCATCAGGTGCGAGATCTTTTTCAGTTTTAAGCGACTTTAAGATAATCTAAGAAGTACTATGGAGCAAATATAAATTGAACAACACGACCATACTATAAATCGAACAAGATGTTTTGAACAAAATGGATACGGCAAAAGTAATTGATGAATTTTCCAAAGAGAAATTCAACAGAAGTAAAATGTGTGTATCAAAAAATTGCAAACTCTTTAAGGTAAGATTTTGTTAAATTTTTTAAAGGTATATACAGTTTAGATTTTTTTCTTTTTGCCTATTTTTTTTTGGGTTTTATTATTAGCAAATAAAATTTTATGTTGCGAATTTAGTTTTTCGGACTCTTGAGTCTGTGGGTCTCAAAACCTTTTACCGCTAGGGGGGGGCCTCTACCTTAATCCACTTCTGATCATCACATAATTATAGCACATTTACTGTGTGATTTGATTACATTTAAAAATTAATCTGAATTTTCAAATGTAAAAAAAAGCAGAGTTTCTATTATTTTCTGGATAACTTATGCTCATAATAAAACAAATAATATGGAATTTAATATTAGCTTGCTTTTATAAAAATTTAATTTATTTTAATAGCATCATTTAAAAACGTTTTTCACTTCACACACAATGCATTCTTTATTCATTTTATTACTACCGTTATACACTATTCCAAATAGGATGTTATGTGTGATTAAACTTCATTTTTTTTCTTTCTCTATTCTTTGTATGCTTATTAGAATCGAAAATAGGAAATTGGCTCTCTCATGTGCAAACAGCATACGACTCCAATAAAATATTAGCTTCTTTATCATTGACTTTGGGAACCTAAGTCGCGGTTTTCGATTCTTTGGTCTCACATAAAATTACTTGTCGCAGAATGGCATTTAAAACCAGCTGATCTGAGTACTTGTTCAGTAGTTTCCAAGAGGAAAACTATTGATTGAATCTTATAGAAATTATTACGGAACTCAAACGTAGATTTTCTTCACATTTTTTTAACTCTATAAATCTTTTTTTTAAAATTAGCTTTATCGGAAGGACAATTTTATTCTTGTTATAAATTTTTCTTTATAAGCAAACAGTAAACAGTCCAGCTGGATAAAATTGCTAATTTATAGCAGGTGTTATATCCCACTTTGATCATAAAAATAAAAAATTGAAATGGATGTTTGTTGTTTTCTTACTTTATTAAGCAGAATATTTTTGCTATGTAAATTCAAACCAAGTTACCTCAAACGATACTTTAAACATCAACTGAACACAAAAATAAGAAAAGTTGCTATAAATATATTAATATTAAACTAATTTATTTAAAAGTACGAGATTCAAAATTAGCGCGAAAATTAGTTGTTCGATTACCTTTATGTGACACTTTTTCTATTTTCTGCAGTGACTGTCAAAAGTGTTAGTACACTTGGTATTTTCTAAAAAATTTATATTTCGACTTATAAAAATTAATATATTGGAATTTAAATTTTTTAAAATAATATCTGCAACTTTCTCTTATTGAATGACATCAATTTTTAAAACATAATATAGCTATATTATTTTGAAAAATTAATAACAAAAAAAACGACTAAGAAATTATGCTACGAAATTCTTCGTACGCTTAAAAAAACCTGAACATAGTTTTAACTATTGTGTTTTTTCTTAATTTAGTAAGTAGGATACATTTAGCGCCCACAATAACTTTTAAACGTCTTAATTTTATCTGTTTTTGGTAATTTCTGCATCGATTTTCCTCTATTCTTCTGTGATTATTGTTTTTTGTTTATATTTATTTTTGTGTCATGTCTTCTTACTCTAATTTCAAATTCTCACCAATATGTAAGTATGCTCTATTGGGTTTAACTCAGGCATTGAGGGAATATTTTCAGAATTTGGGGACAGTTGTTAACACCAGAGGTGTATGTTAAGAGTAGTACGATTGGCAGTAAAAACGATTTTAACAACGCTGCGAGTGGTGTCTTTATTAAAAGTCTTTCAGTCCAGCTTTCTAGACGCAACCCGAAAAACTGCTCGGTATTCAGAAGCGAATTAATTGCCATAAATGAAGGATTAAAGACCATTCTTGACGGCACTAATTCTAATGACATTTGGGTCCTTACTGAAGTCGGAGTTCGATTCATTATCTACAGGACTTGAGCAATATATGCGACTTCGTGGGCATACAATTTATAACCCATCTTAAAAATCTAGCCAAGGGAAGGGAAGTCCACTTTCAGTGGATTCCCTCCCATGTTAACATCCAAGGGAACGATGCTGCAGACATCTTGGCTAAAAGAGGTTGTTTTGAGCCTCTCAACCGGACTACAAACTAACATATAAAGAAATTTCTCTATAAAGAAAAAAAGCAGTCAGACAAGACTGGCTCACCCCTCCCGCCCATCCTTGGTTCAGCCGGAAGACCTCGGGGGGGGGGAAGCGTTAGAATTCGGACGTGACAGAAATGATCAAACGGCCATCTCAAGATTCATAAGTGGACATCTAAAAAACATGACATTCGACTCAGGACGCAAAATCTTTTTACTGTGCAAAAAATGCAATCTGAAGCCGGCATCCCCCGATCACATCCTGGATTGCTTAGAGTTCGCTCTAGCGGATGTTTATGAAAGTCCTCTACTGGTGCTAGAGTTTACGGTATCATGGATCTGATCTAGCTGCCGCTAGATCTCTGAGGGATTAGAAACAACAACAACAACAGTACGATTGGGGTCGTTACCTCTGCAAAAAAATGAATTCGTCTCCAATACCCAAAGTTTGGGAGAATAATTTCAAATTGTTCTTTAAAATATATGCATATAAAAATAAAGCTCTCATGATTCACACTACCATCAAAAAACACGAAAATACCTATTCTTGAAGCCGATATTCATCCCTCCCACCACAAGAACACCTTTGCCATCCATGCTTCGCTGTTCCAACTACATTCTCGGTATTAAGTTCCTCGTTTTTTCTCCTCCTAACTATTATACTCCTATTTGAACCAAAATTTTGAATTTTCTGTCATCCCACCCAATTTTCCGTCAATGTTGAATTTTCTGAAATTTAATTCCGGTATATTAATTTTTATTAGTCAGAAATATTAAATTTTCTAGAAAACTGCATATGTGTAGGAACATTTTTGAGAGCCACGTATATATTTTTTATTTTTAACGAACTTTTTAAAAATAAAGAATACAGATTTTACTATTTAAATTTATGGTATTCAGCTTCAAGGTTTTTCTTACACATTTCTGAAGTATATCTTGGAGCCATATGAATATAATTTCAATCATTTTGTATAAACAAGACTTTTTTTTTCTTTTCATTTTATCACGCAGTTTTTTAAACTGACTTTTTTCTTCTCGATATTGACACTGAGCATGAACTATCTCTAATGTACAAAAATATCTGATATTAAATTTTAGTAATTAATATCTTTAAAGTCCAGTGGCTGTATAGTAGTGCATCGCGCTTCCATTCCACAGGACCGAGGCTCAAACCCCGGTATGTGTGGGCAAGGTCGACTCAGCCTTTCATTCCTTCAGTGGGTTGATAAATGAGAACCAAGCTTGCTTAGGAATTTAACATTGGGGGTTTCACGCCAGACTGACCACCTGACGGGAACATGCACCTCAGGACCCAAGGTTACGTTTTTTGATATGGGTATAGTAAACCTTGGCCCTCATGGGCTGTTGCGCCTCTGAGTTAAGTTAATTAAGAGTTTTAAATTAATAGTTCACCTGTTCAAAAATTGAGCAATAAAGTTTTTCTATCAAGTTATTTGAAAAAGTAAAAAAAATGAAGACATTTTTTTTGGGATTAATAACATGTTTGTGTTTTTAGAAGTATTTTTAAAAAAAATGTACTTTTAAAGTTTTACTCCAGCATTTCTTAAAGATAATATTTTGGTGAGATATATATTTGTTAAAAATAAGGAAATTAATACTTAACTGGTGAATTATTATTTGAAAGTGGTTTAAAACTTTTTTTTAAAAAATGGAAAATTAGAAAACACTAGCAGTAAAAATCTTTTTATCAAACGTGGTTATTGCAGCTAATCCTTACACATTATTTACTGAAAGGTAATCTAAGCATATCTTTTATTAATAAAATGAGCACAAAATAATTCACAAACGATATCCTAAGACTAAGTAAAGCGCTGTAGATGCAATAAAACAGCTAGCTAACGGTGTCCGAAAGCAGGGTAATACTATGTGCGCGTAATAAAAACATCAGCTTCCAAAATGAAGACGGTGTCCGAAGACACGGAAAACCATGCGTATACAATAAAAACGTCAGCTTTCTAAATGAAGACGGTGTCTGTAGACATGGTAAAGCTATGCGTCAGTATAATAAGACAGGGTAAAGCTATGCGTCAGCATCCTAAGGAGGATGGTGTCCAAAGATGGGGTAAAGATATATGGATAAAATAAAAACGCGAGCTTCCCGAGCGAGGACGGTTTCCGACAGGGAAGAGCTATGTGTCAGCATCCTAAGTGAAAACGGTTTCCAACGACAGGGTAAAGGTATATGGACACAATATAAACGTGAGCTTTCCAAGCGAAGACGGTTTCCTAAGGCAGGGTAAATCTAATTCCATAAAAACGTCAGATTTAAACGTCAGACTTTCTTCTTTATAAAATAAACCAATGTCTCAATTATTCGCACAATAATTGTATTAGAGAATGACAAGATACCAATTTTCTTTGATATTTATTATCAAATTTTCAAGATATTACGCCTTATTTATACAGCTTTATTATCTTTACACAATTGCATTTTCTTCAATTCTTCACCAATTCGATAATTGATACGAAAAGAAACCTCAAGAAAATGATATTTGTTGGAATGCAAAATATTTAGAGAACAATTTTTTTTATTTAGTGCGTTTGCGTTCAAAATACTCCTTAACTTTTTGCGATGATATGGATGATGAGATTCCTAAAATTCCTGATCACACACACGCATACATATATATTTTTTAATTTAGCAATATTTATGATGTTGTTCGTGATTATGGCTCCACACTCAACACGCGGTCCACAATGTTCACCTTAATTTCCCGTCTATGGACAAGTTCTACTTTGTAAATAACAACATTGAGTGGAACCCTCACTTACTTCCGGTGAAATGTTAATCTATGGGAAAACATCGAGATTCAACTGAGTTTTTCAAACTTTTAATGCAAGTTTTTTGAAACTTTTTTTGCACTATATGGATAGAAGATGATCTGTAGATTTCAGATTCAGGATTTTATAGTATTTATTTCAGTATCTTTTCTAAAATACCTTGTTAATTTTTTAGCTCAAAGCAATGGAGATTTTGCATTAACCGGAAGAAGAAAAGGGTACTAATGACTGTAACGCCCCCATAGAAAGCTTTACGGTAGAACTTGTCCATAGGGGAAGCTAAATAATTATCGCTATACCTTCACTTTTTTTATTGACGCACAAAATTTCGAATGAAGCCACTGATGGAAATACTTGCATATTGTTTATTATTGATGATTTCTATTTAGTTAGAGCGAAAAATGTGATTTACCATCATTGATGTTGAGCCTTTTGATTTCTTTTCAATTCACTGGTTCTTAACCATACAACCGTTCTAAAAATTCTATTAATTCAATTAAAAATATTTATAAAGGAATATCCAAAAATATTTTTCCAAAATGGCAGTGTGCGTGATATTGATTAAGAAATGAGTGATGATTACCGTCAAACTTTGAAACTACACTAGGGCTGCTGGCGAAGGACCTCTTAATTTTACAACAAAGCCAATGATGAGGACGACGCCTTGGTGGTACTCCACTCTATAAACTTCCACAACACGTCAATGTGATGACTTAGAGCAGGGATTGGCAACCTTTTAGATGTAGCCTGCCAAACCAATAAGATTCAGCGTGCCACACAGTAGAACATCCTTTAAGTAATTCGAGTCCCGCGATAATGCATGCGGAGCCGCGATAGCCTAGTGGACAAGGTATCGGATCGTGGTTGGAGTGTCATGAGTTCGAGCCCAGCTCCACTTAAGACCCACCGTGTGGGGAAGCGATGTGCGTTCAATCTGTCGAGAGCTCAAACATCCTCCCTTGGTGTGGTAGTTAGGAGAGGTGGTGTCAACTCAGGTGTCGTCATCGTCACTTGACCATGGTTTGAAATTACGAGGTGTAACGTCGTGGCACAACATTGAAAATGTACGCTAAGCTAATTATTAAAGAATCTCTCGTTGTATTCTATCAGCCGTCTTTCCGGAGTCTCTTTTGCTCCTTCCTTCGTCAGTAGGCTTCTCTCTCGGAATCTATCGTCGGAGTCTGTCCGGAGTCTCTTCCTCCGTCCGCAGGGTTCAGTTACGGAATCTCTCGTGGGAGTCTATCACGAGTCTCTCAGGAGTCTATCACGAGTCTTCATCGGAGTCTGCCCGGGAGTCTTCCTACTCTTTCCGAAGTCCACTCTTTTAAAATCTAGGGCGGGTTCACTCCACGCCCCTCATCAAACCCCATTGGCCGACCTCAGGGTTTTTCACCCGGCACCAACGGTCTTGCACGTCATCCATTCGTGCAGAGATGACAAAAGTCCGGTCCCTCTCAAAGGTTCCCGGCGACAAGGGCCCGGCTGACATCTGGCACTTCAAACACCTCGCCGCCGCCTGCAGTGGCGCCAGCATTCAAGACGTACAATCACTGCCCATGAATAGAAAATAATGCAGCGATGCCTGGCCCATAGTGTCCGCCAGACACACCGTCGCCGACGGTCCAGCTGTTCGGTTAAGGGGGCTACTTGATTTTTATTTTTCTTCATGGATTTTCTATTCTCCTCACACTGGGTAAAAGCGCTACACGCTGTAGACCCGTAAATTCTAATTTTAGTAGTTAGTTAGCTGTTCGGCACAGCACAATGCAGCTAAAGCCACGTTTTTCTCCAGCTGTGGAGCCTCTAATGAATAGGGGTGACTTCTTCATTGTGACGACGTCACAACTCCTTCCCCCTGAAAACGTCCACTTCACTGGACTGCTCTGGTCCAAGGTTGGATCCGTTATTATGACTGACTCAAAAAAAAGAATGTCTTAACAATGAGATCAACCTGGCAGCAATCCAATAAAAAAACACTCAAAAATATCATAATAAGTAAATCCAAAATTTCATAACATTTTACACACTTTACAATAAAAACTTAAATTTCTGATTTTGGATTCTTTCTTAATGTTACATCTTATCTTAAAAAATTTGAGTTTTAAGTGAATAAGTTAAATCCTAACATTTTTACTAATATCACTATACGTTAAATCACACGTAACTACTGTACTAGACATCTATGTGCTTACACTTTACTGAGAGACACAAAAGAATTTCAGTAACACATACTTTTTTTCCCATATACACACAATCACACACATTACAACAATGTAGACACACAAATACAATACAAAGGTAAAATTAATTAATTGGAAATTTTTAAATGACTGCTTATTCCAGTCTGTTTAATCCAATGACATTTCCATATAACTTTCTTAAATTAAAGTAAATGATTTTTAAAATTACATAAAAAATAACTGTAAATACAAATATTTTGAATTATTTTGGCTTAACAACATTAATTTAAAGATAAATTTCCATCTTAGCACTTTCCACACTTTCTCACAATATTTATAATAAGTTATTCCACAATTCATTATCTTTCCCACTACAACGTTTGGTAAAGTGCTAATTATGGCACTATCATTAAAAATACAATTAACCTCGTACTTCCTCAGCTCACGTAATGAACTCACTACATCTCTATTATGTACACGTAAGAAACTTTCCCACTGCTCTAATTTACCTTTGGTCGGTATGAATTCCGATCTCACACTCCTCAACCCTTCTAATACTAAGTGTATTTGCTTTACACGATTTTTCCAAATTTGCGCCAAGATGTCAATATTAACCAATCGACGTAAAGCAAACTGCGGTAACCGTTCCAAAACCTGAGTAGTTAATTTACATCCATAAGAAGATGCGTATATGATCTTAAAACTCCTTTTTCTAATGTAAATGCCAAATGGCATTACGTATGCGGCATACTTCTGATATCTCAGCATGAGTGAACGACGAAAGTACCACTTCCACAAATCCAGTACCATGACCCACTAAGCCCCGCTTTTCTTCTCTACAAAACCTTCTCTTTTTAACAAAGGATGAATCTTGGCTCGCGTCACCTGGTTCAAACGCCTATACTTAATACACGGGTACGAGTATCGATTCACTTCTCTAAACTGAACAACCGACAGTGTACGATTGAACTGCCCCATCTCGATTACACTCACATCCCTAGGATACCCAAACTCCTCTCCCAGAGTATTAATAAATCTCAGGTTTATCCAAAAAGTTTTAATTTTAACGGTTTACCTCTACTTAACTGGTTATCCCTCTGCATTAAAGAAATCGTCCCTGGATCTGGAGGAAACCTTTCTTTATTTCTATAAACGACCATTCGTAAATAGTTAATTCTATCAGGCGGTAATTTAAAGTGCAGTTGACTTTCCCTTAAAACACCCCGAAAGTCAAAAATCCATAAATAGCTTTACCGGATAGGGGAATTCGGTTTCTTTCTCTATTTCCTCTGTAATATTTTCTGTAACAAATTTTACAGATTCCGGCCTCCTACGATACAGTTTTACTAAATTTACACGATAAACTGCACTACGATCCCTTTTTCTGGTAAATCGTAATTAAATTCTGAACTTGTCATTTTACCAGCCCCTAACCAATTCTTATCAATACCCTTTGAATTGGGGGAATCAAACGCATTGTTGATTTATCTCCGACATCTTTCCTAACAACGGCGCACGCGTAAATTTCTTTCCCTTTCCTTTGTTCCGCGTTTATACTAACCATTGTAGGGTTTTGAAAACTTTTATGACCTACTGTTAGGCCCGCTTCCCTTTCAACTGGAGTGACTGGCCTCCTTTTCTTCACTCTTTAATTCACAACTCAATGTTGCAGGGATAGTAAAACCCTTATCTACTATCAATTCTCGAGAACTTACTCCTATGTCCTCATGATTTATTACTGGCTGTGCAACCGTCCTCACAGCTGTAACACTCTCCTTAACTGCCCTTGACCCCACCTTCCATTCACAATCACGAATTCCAAAAATATCGACTTCTTTCCTTTCTCAAGCCTAGACAGTTTATCCTTCTCTTATCCTACCCTTTCACTTCGGACAAGGATTAACACACGTGCGTTTCACCGGGGGTCACAAATCTCAATTCTAACTTCAGAAGGCATGCGGTTTTTTCACTTTTATCAACATCCGAATTACTCACTGGCCTACACTTTTTAATCGTCACTAACTTCCATGGACCGATTTCCTGACAAATAACTCTCCTGTGCGCAATTCTCGATTTATCTTCTACTTTTAGATGAGCTGCCTGTTTTTGTAACTTATCGCGCGTACAGCTCTCAATCGTTCTAATTCTCGTTCCCTCATTAGTTTACGCTCTTCAAACCCCTTTAATTTCACGTTCCTTATTTTCACGTTCACGCTCAAGTTCCCTTTCCTTATTTTCACGTTCCCAGTTTTTCTTCCAAAATACCCTCTAACAAACAATTAGCTAATTCTTCATTATAGTATTCACTCTGACAAATTCTATTCTTAATTTCTATCTTAAGTAAAGTATTATCGGCTTCGACTCCCAATTCTTTCGCCATTTCTACCAATACTTCTTTTCTTTGCCTTATAAGTACGCCATGATGCACTAATACACACAAAACCCAAAACTAAGCTTAATTGTCCCAAAAATTATACAAAACTCAACGCACACTAGAAATACACTAGACTAGACTTAACTTAATTCACAAAAATTCTAAAAAACAAAGCAGTACTCTCCACAGTAACTGTACCAATGAAACAAGTATAAACTACTGTATACTTAACTATATTTCACAAAAACGCACAAATCTTAAAAGCAATACAGTACTCTACACAGTAACTGTACCCCGAAAACAAGTATAACTACTATATACTTAACTATATTTCACAAATGTGCGCAAATCTTAAAACAATACAGTACTCTGCACAGTAACTGTACCAACGAAACAAGTATAACTACTATATACTTAACTATATTTCACAAACAACAATACTAATAAATCGCACATTTTACATCATACAAAACTTTAAAAATCTTTCTAGTCTCTCTTTCTAGTGTTTGCTAACTTTACTTAGTACGTAAATTATTACTACCAAAATTTACATACATTAATCATAACAATAATAATAATCAATTGCTGTCCCGAGTATAATCTCAATGAAAAGACTCATCTTTCTGTTTCGAATCACTGCCAAAATCTATGGCACACCTGGACGGGAATTTACAGCACACCTGGTCGGGAATCACACACTGAATACTCTGACTTCCTTCAAAATCTGCCGACGGAAATCAGGGTCTGTTTTCGGCTTTCCTCCGCTTTTCTTTTTGTTGATTCACCCAAACACGATTCACATACAGTAACTCCGGGAACTTCTATCAACAGGAACACACTTTAATGATAGGAATGGACAGGAACTCAGGAGAAATTTGCGTTGTCTGAAGTTCTTTTATTTTTCTCGCACACACGGCTGGCATTTTCTCTTTGTTATTTTCTTTTTTCTCAAAAATTATTTTTAAATAAAAAAGGATTCGGGCATTTAATTAATTTGCCAAATGCCATCCCACCGCTGCCACCAATTTAATTAGCTGTAAAGTCGTGGCACAACATTGAAAATGTACGCTAAGCTAATTATTAAAGAATCTCTCGTTGTATTCTATCAGCCGTCTTTCCGGAGTCTCTTTGCTCCTTCCTTCGTCAGTAGGCTTCTCTCTCGGAATCTATCGTCGGAGTCTGTCCGGAGTCTCATCCTCCGTCCGCAGGGTTCAGTTACGGGAATCTCTCGTGGGAGTCTATCACGAGTCTTCATCGGAGTCTGCCCGGGAGTCTTCTTCTCTTTCCGAAATCCACTCTTTTAAACTCTAAGGGCGGGTTCCCTCCACGCCCCTCATCAATCCCCATTGGCCGACCTCAGGGTTTTGCACCCGGCACTAACGGTCTTGCACGTCATCCATTCGTGCAGAGATGACAAAAGTCCGGTCCCTCTCAAAGGTTCCCGGCTGACATCTGGCACTTCAAACAACCTCGCCGCCGCCTGCAGTGGCGCCAGCATTCAAGACGTACAATCACTGCCCATGAATAGAAAATAATGCAGCGATGCCTGGCCATAGTGTCCGCCAGACACACCGTCGCCGACGGTCCAGCTGTTCGGCACAGCACAATGCAGCTAAAGCCACGTTTTCTCCAGCTGTGGAGCCTCTAATGAATAGGAGTGACTACTCCATTGTGACG
>BMAO01011847.1:0-21316 GCA_019973975.1 Trichonephila clavata
CAAAATCTGAAAAAAATTCATTTAAATGTTGAATGTACACTCATGTCCATAAATTAAGGATAATGAAGTTCAGGCAAAGAAAGAGACAGAGCAAAACAAATTTGACTTATTTGTAAAGTCTATTTATTAAACAAAAGGTAAAGAGCAAAAAGATGCTATATGTTTGACATAATTAATAAAATTGCGATTTTTACTCCCTGGAGCAAATTTCAAAAAAAACCTTACAAAAACAGTATAACATGGTTAGTATGATGGTTAATACGGAGTATGTCTCCCGGACGATGCAATACAGGCCTTACAACGCCTACGCCTGCTGAGTATCAAATTATCAATCTGATCTTGGGGAATATTACACCACTCATAAAGCAATGCCCTCCGAAGTTCCGGTAGACAGGTGGGAGGGGGTTGACGGGCTGCAATTCGTCGGCCAAGCATATCCCACACATGCTCTATTGGATTCATGTCCGGTGAGTATGCTGGCCAATCCATACGGGGGATATCCTCCGATTGAAGGCATTCGTCTACAATGTTTGCACGGTGAGGACGGGCGTTGTCATCCATAAACAGAAATTCAGCACCCATGGCGCCCCGAAACAAACGTACATGTTGTTCCAGAATGACATCCCGATAGGTGTGGCCTGTCATCGTTACACTCTGAACATGCAGGTCAGTTCTGGGACCAAGAATAATTCCTCCCCAAACGAGCCATTCTGCACCACCGTAACGGTGTAGTTTAATGGTGTTCTCTTGGTGGTAACGGGTACCTGGCGCTCTCCATATGAAAGTCCGGCGAGAATCAGACTGCAAACTAAACCTAGACTCGTCGGAAAACATCACACAAGACCACTGTTGCGGTGTCCACAATGCATGCTCTCTACTCCAGGTTAATCGCAGGCGACAGTGAGTTGCGGTAAGGGGAACACATCTGACAGGCCTATGAGCATATAATCCATGTGCCCTAAGCGTCTGTACACGGTCTGCCTTGAAACTGTCGTACCGGTAGCTGAAGAGACCAGACGAGATAGGTCTGATGCTGTGCTCCATCTGTTTCTTTTGTCAGTAACTGCCAAATACCGGTCCTCATTCGGCGTTGTAACTCGGGGGCGACCTGTGCTGTAACATCTACTCACATTACCATCATCTTGGAATCGTTGCCAAAGCCTGGAGACGACACTCTGGGCGATTCCAAGCTCCTCGGATACTTCTAGCTGGGTACGTCCACCATTCCAGTTTTCCGATAATCCTACCACGTAAAAAATCATCCAAATGCTTCCTTTGTGCCACAACTATGCGGTTATTGCTCTGAAAGGCTTTTAAAGCGCTTGTGAACAATTTTACTTCTTTGCCACCATTCTTTATATACCCCTCTCTTACACTCTCGTCATTGCGACGTACTATGACCACACCATGTGGTGGTTTCTTGTAATTTGCATATTCTTCTTCAAGTTGTGTGTGATAATTCTACAGCTGAAATTTTTATTTTAGAGTTCAATTTCTGTGTGATTCTGAATTATCCTTAATTTATGGACATGAGTGTAGTTTAAAACATTCTGACAGATTGCCTGTGACAAATCTAGGAAATTCGGGACATCCGCATTATATTTCTTCAGCTTTATTCAGAAAAGATAAGCTGAAGTGATTCTTGTTTTAATAAAATTTAAGCTGTCACCTTTTAAATGAAAATTAACCTTTAGTAAATAAATCTGTTAAATAGATAAAATTTGGTTTCCACTTGATTAAATTTTCTTTTAAAATTAAAGTCACGATCTAGTTTAATAAGAGCCACTATCATTGACTTACACCTCATGATCCCCCCAAATTAGTTTTGGCTGACGTGGACCCTTGGAGGTCATCATAGACCCCTGGGGGTCTATATAGACCACTTTAGGAATCACTGGTTTATAGTATATAACCATGAGGATTTTGGAGATTTTTATCTAAAACCAGGAAAGTTATCTGTAGAAATGTATAAATGGTATTCCATAATACTAGAATCTCATCTATATATAACTCAGTTTTATTCAATAATAACAGAAGTTCTTAAAAATTGCATTGAGTATTTTTTTTTTTCGTAAAGACTAATAAATTCATATGAACGCTTAAAAATTTCTTTAGCAAATTTTATCACCGAAAAAATTTGTTTAAAAAAAATGGATGAATCAAAATTACCCATAAAAAAATTCTAAGTATATATGAACCCTTAAGAGTATCATTTCATCTCCTACTCTTTTTCAATTGATTTTTATCTTTATTCATCATGCTCTTCCGCTTTATAACCCTCTTCAAATCATCTCTAAAGAGAGTACTTCTTACCACATTAACATACCCTCGAACGAAATCACCCGAAGACGATGAAGCCTCGACCTCAGTGCATCTTATTGCATATGATGGGAACTTAAATATGTAAGTAAACGGGAGACATTTCTTTCAATATCTCCATAAATACTTCACCCTCGATCTCCATCTGTAAGAAGCAAATAAAGTCGGGAAGAAAGTTATATGCAATAAACTCTATCATACGCTCCTTCCCCAAAAATTATATAACAAGTAAGGGGTGGTGCGCGTTGCCTGCAGCAACAAGCTATCCTTTCCGTCAATAAACATTCGTAGAATTTGCATAAAATGCGATTCGGGGGTAGCCTTTCATCTTTTGCGAAAGAACCAATTTCATTACATTTACCCGCGGCATCGCACCATGTCAAACTAGAGGACGCCATTTTGGAGTGAGAAGTTAAGCAAATTGAAGTTTTTCGGAAGTTGCCTTCGAAAATAAAAAGTTATGGAGCATTTTGGAGGTGAAAAGGAAAGATTTTTAGTTTTTATCACATTTACTTAACAAATAGTAATTTATCGGTGAGAAAATGTCTTTATAGCTTATTAAAAATTTGTATGTCTTATTAAAAATTCTTCAAAAAATGATGAAATTTCTCTTTTTGAAAACTAAATTTTGTCACAATACGCAATGGTTTCGAAGAAAAAAAGACATTTCAAAGGAACATTCAGTGAAATTTAAAATTTGGCTATTTTACTAATCTTTTTACAAACCTTTTTTCACTCTTTCTACGCTGTTTTATAGGTAACAAAATCTGATAAAAGTATCTTAAAATCAATCTATGAAGTAATATGAATGTAATTTCTACTTTTTCATTCTAATTCGTATGTTTCAGTGATCACTAAACTGGTGAGTTGATTTAAAGGTCCAATCATTAAAGATACTTTTGATGAACTGAATAAAGAAAAAATAATAGAAAAAAGTTTTTTTGCTGAGTCTGATATATATATACTGATAAGTTAAGTTGCATTTCGCTAAAACTATTGACTAATCTCTAATTTATGATATTTAAATGTTTTTTGACTAAATTCCTCTAAAAATAACGTACTAATTTGATATCAGTATTAGCTACTTGTTTTTAGCGTGATTTTGGAGAATCGCGCCAAATAGATTTTTAGCTGCCAGTCTAATGTTATCATATTATAATTATTGCCCCAAATTGGCGACATTTTACAATTATTTGGCGGGAAAATATGGGGTATACTGATATCAGATTAGCTCAAATGATAATTTCTGAAGCTAATAAAATTGAAGTATTCATTGTATAAGGAATTATCAATGCAATATAATTTGAGTATATATGCATAACCTGAAATAATAACTAAACGTATATGTCTCAGTATCCTCCTTTGATGAAGTTTTTTTAAAGTTCGGCTATAGAAAAATACTATCGCTGTTTATACTTTAGAATATTCATCACAGTAGTTATAAAATTTTCATCAAAGAAAATTTTTTAGTTAAAGTATTAAAGCTTGGGGAATGGAAATTTTGTAAATGGGTCATGCTAATATTCCTAAATAAGGTCAATATAAGCTTCAATAAATATCATCCCTATTAAATTATTAGCTTCCACAAATTAGTTATAAACTGAAAATTATATAAATTATATTACTATTATAATACTGTTTTTTATAAATAAATAAATAAATGTTGCGCACATTGGTGACTTCGACCTCCCACAAGCTCTCAATTAAGTTATTCTCTCTGAACTGTAAAACGTCCATAAGTGAAGCTACTCTTGTTCCAGCTCAATCTTGGAGAAGTAATGCAGCCGCTTATTTGCCAAGATATTTTCAGGGATATTCCATAGGATAAAGGTCTGAAGATCGAGATAGCCATTTCATTCACTCGTTAAATTCGTACATCATTGTGCATTAGGGTGAAATATTCACCAATAGCGTTTTTTCATGTGACATATCGAACAAGGATCTTACATCTGGTGTGACATTTGGATTGGTTTCATGGAACAAAGCAGAGAGGTTCCAACATAAAGCATGTTATTAAATCTCCTCTATATCTGTGTATCAATCAGTAGTATTATATTTAGTGTTTGGTGCATTGCTATCGCCAGATGAAAATACGACCTGAAGAACTCTCTATCATAACCAGTACTCGTCTCTTAAGAATACGGAAGCCCATTGTTATCTGTCCTAATTAACGTCCTTTCTTGATTAATATCAGGGTCATGATCACGAACTCGTAGCCGTGTTGTCGAGTCAAGGGCTCGAGTACTGAAACCACTGTGTAGATGAGCAGATTGGTGTAATGGTCAACACAAAAGAGGTCATTTTTGCATAAAGTCCTAGAATGGAAAGACGTCTGTGAACTATAATAACGAATATTGCCATCCCTGCTACGGCACAATAATCTGAAAAAAGGCAAATAATGTTCCTCCTTTTTTGGGTCGAAAGAGTTAGAAATTGATCTTGCACAGGGATTAAAACCTCGAGGTAGTCTGCAACAGTGACTTTATGTTACAGAATACTTACATACAAATTGATCCTATTGTCTGTGGACAATTCTACGAATTACTTTAGAGAATCTAGAAATATCAGCTCGCGATAACTCCGTGTTTTTTTTTTAAACCAACTGCTCCCGTTTTAATGGAGTGGGTGAACTACATCCATTGATATAGCTAACAATATCTTAGCACCAACACGTGAACATCAACAAAAACAAATAAAAATCTTACACAAATTATAAAAGTGGGATATTAGACTTATATTAGTGTCCAGTACTTTAAAAAAATAGGATGCATAATTGTTTCAAAGATTTAAGGTATCCGACTGGTTGCGACAACTTTTTTTTTTTTAAAAAGGAGATATGGGGACTTCTTCGTTATTTTTAGATTTTTTTAGTGCATTTTAAGAAAAATGTGCTAAAATAAGAAGAGAAAAATAAATTATTATTTCTAAAATGGGGAAAAAATACGTAAAAATGGACAAAAAATAGCATAAACGCGGCCCATTCTGCGCCAAAGGTTTATGAACAAATTTTCAATTTTTTCAATCTAATGTGTTGCTATGTTATTCAATTTTGAAATGACCTTCAAGATAAGAGACATTTTCTTTTTTACAAAAACTAGAGCATTTTATCTCGGTTACTATATGAAAATGCTTAAAAAGACAGTGATTATTTTCACATAAGGGACTGTAAATGTTGTAATAAAACAGTGATTGATAAATCTGAAGGTTAAAACAATTCTACTATTATACAGAACTTACAGAAAAATTTCACAGTTAATTATGTTCAAAACTTTTTTACCAATCGCTGACCCCGTTTGATTTTTTTCAAAAAATCACATTTCGAGTAAAACGCGTTTTAAAGTATGACATCTTGCTTAAAGTAATGGCATCTGCTTCTACTAAATCACTGGTAGTTTTTGTTCTAGTAAACGGAAAATGATACACTTGGTATTTTTATAAAGCTGATAAGATGGCCCATAAACTAAAATCATAAAAAAAATTGTCAATTTTTGGCAAAATTCACAGTTTTAGGGTAGTCGGATGACTACCTCAAGTGACTATTTATGGTCACTTATAAAAACCATATTTTCATCTTTATTTTCATTTCTTTAATGTCCAGTGTCAGAATACTGGTTAACTTTAACTTTCGGAGGCCGGTGCATTGTTCGATTTATGAAACATAAAACAACACAAATTTATCCTGATTTATCCATTAGATTGATTTGAAATGTTTTCAGATTTTGAAGGTAATACTTTGCCTTTGAAATTTTGTTGACAATATAAAAGTGTGTTCATTTATTTCCAGGGCTATGCAATAAAATTGTGACGCTTCTATCTGCGACTTTTTCACTAATAATCGTCTTAGGGAATTTAAGATTTTTAAAAACTATTTTACTATAAAACTCCTTCTCGAAGAAGATGTGATTATGTAAATTAAGACTACTATATATTGTCTAGGCTTTTAGCTTAGTGAGACAGAGAGACAGGACAGACTGCTAGAGGAGCAGAGATTAATCAAATTGAATGCGAATCGCGGATATTTAATATTTGATAGTTGAGTTACTTAAGGTAACGAATTGTCACTGGAGATTGAATCTAGATTAAATATAGAAGAAGTCAGAGATACTGAATTAAGTAAGTGTATTTGACCTTCAAGTATTCTAATAGCTCGCGTACCTCGTTAATTACCTTCATATTTATTAATTGGGTGCATCTCTTAGTCTTGATCGATTGAATTTGAGTTGTGGTTAATATTAAGAATAAAGTCTTTGAAATATGGCTAGTCTTCCTTCCAATCCTCCCCACCTTTAGGCGCTCAGGCAAGATCCTTACAAAATGAATATAACTATATATGATGTCTAGCAAATTTAACAAACTTTTTAATATGGAAAACCAAATATAATGAAATATGATATCCAACGTTTTCTATTCGAAGTAAAAAGAATTAAGGTTAAAGAGAGTAACTAATTTGCAATCAATTCTTTTAATAGTGAAAATATTTTCAATTGTCAATATGGAATATGGATTTACCTCCGATGTTAATGTAACACAAGTCATCTTTAAGTCAATTTTAATGCATTCCTACAGTAAATTTCAGAAACTACGAACGTTTTCATAAAAAGAAGAAGAAATGTTTTGTTAATTGCTGTAAAAATATGGTATTAATTTTATTTGTATTTAAATAATAAAATTAAAATATTTGTTTTAAAGTTTTCAAAAGTAAATCTAGGAATAAAAATGATACAGATATTTTCTTATAGAATGGTATTGTTCATGTTAAAATTCCTTATAATTAGTCTTTGATACGTTTTCGTAATGGAATACGAACTAACGAAAAGAAACGTTGGAATTGAAAATACAGAAGAAAGGATGCAGTATCAAACCGATTATCTTTAATGGTAAATTCTGTATAGAGTTAGTTATTCATAGATTCAACAAACTTTAAAAGACCCCTTTCCAATTATATGATTAACTATATTACAAACAGCTCGTTTACATATTTAAGCAATCATACAATATGATTTCCTTATTTTGATAACAATATGCTGCTTTCTAAATGTCCATCACAACCATTTAATTTTTTAAAATATATTTATTACTATTCCTTTTTCACAAATAATATTTCCAAATTATCTTTTCCTGATTACTCAAGATCTTATTAAATTGCTTTTGTCAAATACGTGGTAGGATTCAAAAATTCCCGGCCTGAGCCTGTAACGTGAAAAAGTTTTGCAGTAGAGCGGCTACGATAACATTTCTGTCTCACTGCATTCTTCTCCTTTTCTATAAAATTTTATCCCAAGTCACGTGGTTGGTGGCTTCTACGGCGTTGCAGTTTGTAGGTGAATGCCTTTAGTAGCCGGCGAGATCGAAGGAAGTTGCGTTTGTTGAGCAGAGAATAATATCAATTTTTGTGATGGCTTGGAGAAGAGAGCTACGAAGACATACGAAATGTTGAAGCATGTTTAAGGCAAAGATACATTATCGCAAATGCAAGATTTTGAGTAAAATTGACGTTTCAGAAAAGGCAGGGAAAGTATCAAAGACGACGAATGCTCTGGATGTCCATAGATTTCCCGCACAGCTGAAAACATTGAAAAGTTTTTGTGGAGGAACGTCAAAACATGCTTCAAACAACGACGGGCTGAAAATGAAAACCACTGTTTTGTCACATCCTTCTTACTCCCCTGATTTCTCTCCATGAAGTGTTAGAATATTTCTTGAACTGTCCCGTCACTTGCAGGGTCGTCAATTTCAATCTGCAGATGAAAGGACATAGCTAAAAATGGATTCTAAAAATGTTTCGATGACCTTTACAAACTATTGCAAAAGTGTACTGTTGCTCAAGGGTCTTATTTCGAAGGAGGATGTATTTCAGCAACTTAACTTGTAATATTTTTTAAGTTACAGACTCAGTTCAGGAACTTTTGAATCCTACTATATATATTGTAGGTACAAATTTCAAAACTGTACAATTTTCTGAATACATTAAGAACTATGTCTATGCATTTGTCTGTAGCAATAAGATTGGATAATATTTCACGATTGCAAGGTATATTCACCGAAAGAAAATACATATCAGTGACAAGCATTCTCATTCAAATAAATGCATTCGATCACTGAAAGCTAATTTTACAAAAGCAAAGTCATGTTTTCCTCAGTTCCAATTCAAAAACCGACATTTCTTTTTATTGATCCATAAAACTCCACTGTACTGAAAATTGAGCAGCAAATAGCCTACATTCTTTTGCGAAACAATTGATTCTTTTTCGAATTTTTCTACTACCAATTTTGTACTTTTGATTTTATTTATATTTTTGTTGAAAACTAATCATAAATTATGACGTATTAATAAACAAACAAAATAAATAAGCTGCAACTGTTAATGTTTTAATAGATCATAATTAATGCATTTTTTTTTTAAAAAATCATGTGTATTATTTATTTATTTATTTTATTTCCATTTGCAGAGAAAAATAGTTTTACTCTGGTTATTTAAGTTATACAAAATTAAAACATACACGGTGCTAAATTTCTCAGAATCTTTATCTTAACCTTTAATAAATTGTTTCAAACCTGTTTTAAAGTAGAGCATTATTATTCATTGAAGGAAAAATATGCTGCTATTTTTTTTCTGGTACATCTTTTATATGAAATATGCATTCGGATTTTCTATTAAGAAATAAAATTATAGTTTGCAATCCCGGGATTTCGGGACAACATTATCCATATTACGGGATCCCGGGATTAGGACTGGACTATTTTTGAAAATTACTTACACATTAGCATAGTTGAAATTACATAATAAGACTGAAAACATAATTAAAAATTGGTTTAATACTATTATTTATTTAAACAAATCTCTCTCAGAACAAAACTTAATTAATCATAAGAAAACAAATAAAAATAGTACATAATAAAGAATTAAAAAAAATTTTCATTTCTTGTGCTTTTGTAAATAAGTTTTTAAAAAACACAGCTCGTCCAGCGTTTCATCGTTCAAACAGCTTCTTATTTTTCTTACAAATAGTCCTACCGAAAAAAATGCTCGCACAGACTGCACACTAGTACGCTTTATCGTCATTAAATAGGAGTACGTTCTTCCCAGGTAGTCACCACGTCTCCATCCATTTTTAAAAAGAGACATTTCTTTTTGAATTCTTGATGACAATCCGAAATCTAATAGGCTGCTATGGTGCTTATCCCTCTTTGATATCTTTATCTTGTTCTTGTCCTACACTTAATGGTTTTTTGTGTTCAGATTGATTCAGTTATTAAATCAGAATGTGATTCAATTTCAAGTGTTATCTCATTTAAAATAGAAGATTCAGTTGCATGAGCTGTTAGTAATGCAGTGGGATTTTATGCATCATGTCTTTTAAGCAGGTCCACAATTAATTTACGGTATTTAATTGAAGAAGGAACTGTGACAAAATTTATTCCTAAGACATTGCTCATATCATTGTGTGAGTATTGCAGTGAACCACTAAGATCTTTTCGACATTCTCACATACATGAAATGAAAGCTGCATATATTTTTTTTACTCGTAGAACAAATAATTCTACGTACATATTACAGTAAGAAAATATAAATTTTCTAAAAATTAAACTCTTAGAAAATTTTGATGAGAAAAAAATTTCAATATATAATTTAGTCAAAATTTAAATCCCGAGATTTTGGGATTTGAAAAAACACCGGGATCCCGGGGTTGCAAACTCAATAAAATTATCTTGAAACTTTTCTACCTTTTATAATTGTAGCATTCTAACAACAAAAAAACCTTAAGAGTGTTGCATGTTTTCTTAATGTTCTATCTCTTTAGAAAAGGCATCCAAGAATAAAATCTACGAAGTTCCTTCCCCTTTTAAATGCTTTCTGGAGAGGTTAGTCAAAACTGTGACTTCAATCACTTATCAGAATTTTTATTTGTTTTCAGAGAGGGGTACAAACTGTCACCTTTCTCCTTTACTCTCTAAGGTACATAAATTACTACTACTCATTATATAAACAAAACTTTATCATGTCACCATTCTTCGGTGGCACATGTTAGTGTCTAAGCACTATTGCCAAAAATCCCTTCTAAAGAGAGCACAGTCTTCTCAAAACTGTCCGTCTGTCAAGGGTTAGTTTTTGTAGCCGTATACAGTTACTTCGTTTAATAAAAACAAATGATAATGATCGGAAATCGATGATTTTATCAGAAAATCTTTTATTATTTTAAAATTATATTTTACTTTTAAAATTAAAATTTAATTTTAAAAAACTTAAGTTTTGACGAGGATTGCATAGTTGCGAACTCTCTAGGGGATATTTTTTTGCACTTATTTCCTTTTATTTGTGCTGAAGTTTTGACACCTACAGACAGAAAATAAAGCAGTACTCAAAAATATTTTCCTTAAAATTGATGATTGTACAGGTATATATGATAAGATTATTTAACAAAAAAAATTGTAGTCAACTAGTTTTGATTTATATTACCTAAAAATGCTCTTTAAGCAAATGATTTAATATTACATAATCAGAACCGAGATTAAACAAAACATGTTATGTTTTTGTTTTTTTAATTTTGAAGTAATACCATAAGAGAAATATTTTAAGGAAGGAAATGAATTTATTTCCATACAGAACTATATAAACTAAACAAATGCTTGTTTAAACTTCGTAATTCCCATGGTATATTTTGAATGAATAAAAATTTCATGGTTTGTCTTGGCAACTGCAATAGTTTCGAAATAATTTTTTTATCTTTTAGAGGATTTAAGTATTTTATTTTTTTTAATGCGGGAATATTTTAATACGATATTAAGTAATTTTTGCTGATGAATTTTTATTAAAAATTCTGCCTTTAATGAAAAATAACTTAAGAGTTATTCACAGTAATTCTTATTATAAGCATCACAAAATGGAATCTGTCATTGACCCAAAATGGCGTCTTTCGAATCAAACTTGTTCTTTGGCGCCAACTCGATGGATGACGTTGCTAAGATACTCCGGCGAAGCTTTAACTTCGTAACCGTGGATCTCCGGAACATGTAAATAGAAAGTAATAAAATAAGGGACGCTTTAATGTGATGGGCATCTCGTTTTGCATGTTGCTTTTCCGGTGAAAAATATCATGGAGCATCGATACAACAAAAGTCTCACTTTCACGCGGGGAAATTTGATTTTATGACCCGCTAATTGGCAGAACACGCTTCGCTAACTAAACGAATCACTAGAAGAGTACGTGACGCCTATCCCTTTTGCTTGCAAGGAAATTAACTAGTGTAAAAGGATTGTGATATTAATTTAATGAGAAAGGAGTACAATAGTAGAGCGGAGTGAGTTTTAATAGAAGCAAGTATGGACTAGAACTGAATATATCTTTTATTTAATTCGCAACAAGGATGAGCTTATTAAGGTGCTGTTGGAATTATTTGATTGGAGACGAATTTTAATAGCTTTCGCGTCACGGATTTTACGCTTTTATTGCTGTAAAAGATGAGGAGGATTGAATACTTTTATTCTGCTGATAGTAATTCTTTTTAGATAAATTATGTTGAGGAGAGTTGTATTAAGCCTCTTGATAACAGAATAACTTAATTAGAGAGAAATATTGAATGATTTGATCTTTTCAGGCATAAAATCGGCACAAATATAGTTGAACTGAAAGTTCTCTGAAGCGCAGCTCGACCAGAAAAATACTAATTGTTAAAAGAAATTATCTTTTTTTAAATGAAGATCAAACATCTCGGAACAATTTTTAAAGATAAAAATCATACACAGAGGTTGTCCAATATAATCATCATGTTTAAACAAGGAGGGAAGTGAAGACAATTTTTCATTTCAAGGAATAATAAATTAAAAAATTAACACACAAAAAAATTTAAACTTTTTTTAAAAAAACGTAAACGTTTTATTTTGAATTAGTAATAAATAAAATGTGTACACACACACGGAAGCTTCTTTTAACACACCCAAATTATGTTTTCTATATACTGTTTCAATGTTTTATGTATGTAAGATTCCATTTCGTGTATAAATATATACACACAGAGAGAGGGAAAGAGAGAGAGAGAAATATATATACTGAAGTTGAACACAATAAAAATTTCTCACAAACCTTCTGGAGCAAGCAATTTGAGAAATTGTTGAATTTTAATGCAAAATTATGTGTTATTTTTTATTTATTTACTATTTTATTTATTATTTCATTTATTTGTTCATTTTCTAAATATTTTTTTTTATATTTTTGCTCTTTATTTTATTTATCTATTCATTTGTTTATTTATTTCGATGTTTAGTATTTTATATATACACTGTCGATCAAAACATTAGGAGAATCTTCCCATAATTCTCACTGGGATTACTGGGAAACAATTGTAATTAAATTAAATATATTTATATACAGTTTAAGGTATCCAACAGCTTCTTTTTTTAAAAAAAAGGAGATATAGGGATTTTTTGTGGTTTTTAGATTTGTTTAGTACATTTTAAGAAAAATATGCTAAAATTAAGAAGAGAAAAAGAAATTATTATTACTTAAGTGGTAAAAAATTTGTAAGAATTTTTCAAAATATAACCAAAACGGGGCCCATTTTGTACCAAAAGTTTATAAACTCATTTTCAAATTTTTAACTCTGATGTGTTACTATGTAATTCCTTTCCGAAATGACCTTCAGGATAAGAGATATTTTAATTTTTACAAAAACTATAGCACTTTATCATAGTTATTATATGAAATTGCTTAAGAAAAATTTGATTATATTAACATAAGGGGCTGTAAATTTTGTAATAAAACAATTATTAATAAATCTGCAGGTTTTAACACATCTATTATTATACAGAACATAAAAAAATTCAGTTAGTTATTTTCAAAACTTTTTGAGCAATCGCTGTTCCGAGCATTTTTTTAAAAAAAACACACATTTCGAGTAAAGCGCGTTTTAAAGTAATGGCATCTGTTTTTATTAGAAAACTTGCAGTTTTTGTTCTAATGAAAAAATAATAAATTTGGTATTTTTATAAAGCTGATAAGATGGTCTATAAAATAGCATCATATAAAGTTTATCAATTTTTGGCAAAATTCACAATTTTAGGGTAGTCGGATACCTAAAGCCTTCTGACTGTTAACCAACTTATTGCTTTTCCCAAACGTTAGTGCTAATTCATTGAAATGTTTTTACTTTTCTCAATTTTACTGAATATAAGGGGAAAAAACATCATGAAAAGCCTAAGAAAAAGCATTTTCCTCTAAGTGAACAGCCCACACAAATGTGTATTCTTACATTATGGATAGTAAAAACTGGCATCTTTGCTAACAGGCATTAGTTTCGTTCAGCATTTGTGTGTGTGCATGCGTGCGAGAATGTGTGTTATAGTGATTCAATGAATTATCCATAATCAATCAACCATCAAATATCTAGCATTCAAAATAAATTAATCCCTTCCCTGATTTTCCCGAGCTGAGCTCGGGCAGAAGAACCGTACCATCTTGCCTCATCCCGAGTGTAGCTCGGGCATTATGAAAATTTACACTATGCAATCGATCTTTCCTGAATTATTTCACATGTGCTTTTTATGGTTTCGAATATTTGAAAAGTACCACCCGGTGGAACTTTCTGTAAGCAGAGGACGGACGTCCTTCTACTAAGCCCTCCCCCCTTCATGCTTATCTGAAAGACATTTTGTTGACTACATTCCTCCAAAAGAGAAGAAAACTAGTCCAACACAACAGTGTATTATTTGCTGCTCAAAGATGAAAGAAGAGGAAGTAGATTCTACTGTCCAGATTGCGATGTTGGGTTATGTGCCGTGCCGTACCGTGTCTTCGAATTTATCATACACGATCAAATTTTGATTAATAATTTCATAATCATTTATGCAAATGTAAAAGATGTAAATAAAATTTGTAATTCAAGAAAAAAGCTAGGTATTCTATTCTTTATATTTATAGTTAGTGTGAATTGACTCTAATTCTAATGATTTCTGCGTTACAGAAATCCAACTATACATGTGAACTACTCATTTATCTAAATAGATTTTTTTACATTAATTTTTCGGAATTTTTGTATGCCAATGGTGAATTTATGTTTAAAAAATATGTACGTTTTTGAAAATAAACATAAAAAAATGAAATTTTTTGATCCATAATCCAGAAATAAAATTAACCTAACACCAGAATAAAAGTAACCAAACACAAAAAGTCATCTATAATTATCGATGAACTAATAAAACCTTAATTAATTACCAAAAATCCACAAACTATTCATCTATATTTGTTATTCGCAAACAAAAAGAAGCCAGCGAGCAATAACAAAAAAAAAACCCAATTCCATATTCGTAATAGATTAGATACCATCAGGCAATGCACAAACAAGTAGATATTAGATACCTTTCCATATCTGCATCCCCAGATATTATCTATAAGCATTATCTCCAAAGGGAGGCAGCAGAGAAATGGCCTGCCTGAACACACCCAGTGCGCTTGACCCATGCACTTCATAAATACCTCCATACTCACCAGATCTGGCTGCACCACTTGTATTAGGCAAGGTAGAATCCAGAGGAAAGAATTCTGGATATTTATTACGAGGAAAGGGGGGAAAAAGAACATTCCTTCTCGATTCTAAGCCTAATCATAGCATTCCATTTGCAGTGGTATGTTTCTCGTCACACAATTTCCTCATTATCTGTGTGTCGTCCTCTATGTTTTTCTAAGGAACTAATATTTTTAGAAGCTTAGAAACAGGTGGGTAATAATACCTGTTACGAAATGGGATTGTGTTACGTAGAAATGCTTTAATTAGATTTGGTTGGATAGTTTGGGGAAATTGTTTACGGGTGTATTGGACAGTATTTATTCAAGAAGAATCTTTGGGGAATATTTATTTCGATAAATGCTTAATATCTTCTTATGTATTGGCAGTTTATTCCTTTTAATGTGTATTAAAATATATTAAATTGATTATTAATATCGCATTTCAAAGTTACTCGGGGGGCTGTAAAAATATATTTAAATAAGTAATATAAAATAATATAATAAGTCATTTCCTACTTTGAATGAATGAATAGAAAATATTTTATTAACGATTCAAAATTTGAAAAAGATATATGTATATATATATATAGGGAGAGAATGAACTAATAGTAGGAATTGAAAAAAGTGAATGATTTGTCTGCATTGTTGTAACAATGAACACCTAGTTTGGCTGAAAAACTTGTTTTCGACGCCAACTTTTGTCATCGTTTAACATTTATATTATAACAACAATGGAGACGAATCTAAGTTGTCATCGAAAACCGATAATTAAATTAATTTAGTTAATGAATTAATATTTGAAAAAACTGTGTTAGCATCAAGTGTGTGTGTGTGTGTCATCCACTACAAGTTTTAAAAAAATTTATTTGAACTTGATTGGATGAATAGAAAGAATTTTATTAAGGATTGAAAATTTGAACAAGATATATATATATATATATAAAATAGAGAGAGAGAGAAAGAGTCAGTAAATAGTAGGAATTGAAAAATAATACATTGTAAATGTAGCTAAATACATTTTCTTATAGATCGTTCAGTTATTTTAAATTCTTTTTTTTTTTCTTGAAAAAATTGTTTTTATCATTTATATCAATTAAATAATAAACTGTGTATTTCTTCAATGAGATTTTTATAAGAATTTCTTTTCAGATCTATGTGTAATTGCTTGTACAAATAATAAAATATATCAATATGATGAAGTTTCTGTGAATAAGTAAATATTTGCTCCTGCGTGTTTTTTTTTTACAAATAATATTTACTCACTTTTGAATAACCCAAATATTTATGCAATTATTATTATTCAATTTTTCACAAAATTTTTTATTCCCTTCGAAAATATAAATGTTTTAGATTTCTAATGTATTCAAAACATCTGCCTGAGTTTTCGATAAGGTATTACAAACGCACTGTAAACATATAAACACGTCACCATGCTCAGGCCCATCATACGTATTTTTTGTTTTCATACTCCCGCAAAATCGCATATTCATCGTTTTACTGTCAATTTTAAATATATAAGAGGCACTTCTTATTTCAGTTTGTTTGGTACTTCCTTCGATTTAAAACAGCTATATAACTCACTTTGATTTTAACTTAAAATTTCTGCAAACTTCAAAATGAATATTTATGTACATTATATAATGCTTAAGTAATATTTGCTTGTGATTATATTCTTATTCAAAATTGTATGATTAATTTAAGTCAATTTTTCACAAACTGTTCAAAAAATGTATAATTTATATGACTTGGATAACGCACAAAATAGTACACCAAATAATAAATGTACACCTCTATTAAAAGTTCGCTAATTTGGAAATGTTTAAATTTATATCTCCTAGTGAGAGAGAGAGTGTGAGTGAGTAAGTGTATGTGTGTTTGTGAGTAAGTATGTGTACGAGTAAGTGTGTGCGTGTGCGAGTAAGTGTGCGTGTGCGAGTAAGTGTGCGTGTGCGAGTAAGTGTGCGTGTGCGAGTAAGTGTGTGCGTGTGTGCGTGAGTGAGTGTTTGCGTGTGTGTGAGTGTGTGCGAGTAAGTGTGTGCTTGTGTGCGTGAGTGTGTGTTTGCGTGTGTGTAAGTATGTATGTGTTTGTGAGGAAGTGTGTGTATGAGAAAGTGTGTGGGGGGAAGTGTGTGTGTGTGTGAGAAAGTGTGTGGGGGAAGTGTGTGTGAGGAAGTTTGTGTGAGAGAGGAAGTTTGTGTGAGAGAGGAAGTGTGTGTGAGAGAGGAAGTGTGTGTGAGAGAGGAAGTGTGTGTGTGAGGAAGTGTGTGTGTTTTTGGTGCATACATATTTGAACTCTATAAAATAATCGGATTATCTCAAAATTTCATGTACGAATTTCTCTGTTCCTCGTATGCTAGTGGGTAAATCTTCAAATCTTAGAAAGAGTTAAGTTCGATTATGAGCGCTTTTTTTCTGCTGCTCCACTAGTATTGTGCATACACACAACTGCGGTCAGTTCATCTTTTCTCATTCTCGGCGCTGTAATTCCTTGGGGATACAACCAATAAGGGTATATCGGCGTTTAAAAATACCTTATAGCAGAAGGAATAACTTTGAATGGGGGTCGCATAGACGGGATGTATGAGGCTGGCTGAATGAAGGCTGGGAACAATGATGTCTTAAGACTAATAGGTTCTACCTGGCGACTTAAGTAGACAGAATAGGTTGTCAAATATTTTTTACAAACGTACCCTGTAACAAATAAATGCTGCCTCTTTATAACAAAATGAGTAATGATTGTGTATGGTGGTAGGCCTCAGCCTTGACTCGAACGTGACATAATAATGAAGTTTTGTCACTGTTGCCAGCTGTCATATAGTACAAAATTCCCAAATTATCAGAAAATATATCCGGGAATAACATTTGACCTTTAAAACTGTCCGGATCATAATCTTATTGAGGCCGAGTCGACAGAGACTAGACCTCCCTCGAAGCCAAGGCCCTGCGTCCGGGCCCAGTTGTACCATGCCTTAAGACATTCATGACTATGAAGTATAAAATGTTCGAATTCAAGGTAAGATCTGATGATTGTGAGTCGTGCCGAAAAATTGTCCCCACGGCATACTGTCTAATGTTCTACAGCTTCTTCTATACCCTTGTAGTATTTTCCATCATCTCGCTGCGCTTGGTTGTAGCGAAATTATCCTGAAAGCGATCTTTCGATCTTTTTTCTGTCTCTTACCTCACAAAATCACCAAAGTCATCCTGAGTGACATCGTAGCCAATGATTATGTTTGCTAGCAAATTTTGATCGCATAGTTTTCAGCGACGAAACCGGTTACAATCTTGGAGCAGATGACTATCATATCCGTTTACTAAGGAGCCAGCAGTGCAGGTAAGACTTAGTTTTACTCAACAGGAGCATACAGCCGTTATCCCTAGGATGATGGTGTGGAAGACTACTTCTACGACAATATATCACCTCTATTCATTCAGCTAGTTTAATGTTACCACTGTGATAGTTCAAAGATTGGTTGATGACATCTTCGGGCATTACCCATCATGGCATATCCTCCTGGGGCACTTATCCCTTCAACAAGATAATATCAAGTATCGTATGGTTCATTTATTTACGGACTGCCTTAATGCTGTCAATGCTATTTCTTGGCCAGCAAAGCCATCAGATTTTTCGTGAATCGTTCATGTATGAGACATGGTAGAATTGCCGAATTCGGACATCCCAGAATGCTGCAGATTTAGTCAGAGGTGTAACGGAGAATGCTAGGACTCCCCGCAAATCAGGTTTTGGGATCCATGCCGTATCTTATGTACTTGGCGTCAGTCAAGCCTTGGGCTCTCTAGAGTCCTGCCCCCCCCCCCCGATGCGGGGTTGCGAGGGTGTACGTTACGCCCCTGGATCTGGTGCAATAATGGATGAATTCCTGGTAGATCATATTGCAATGCAAGATTAGGAATCTTTATCAATTCTTACATATATCGCATATAACCATTCATCGCAGCCAAAGGAGATAACCAATTATTGATTTTAACATTGCTTGAGGGGAAGTACTCCAATTATACTGATTTAACAATTTAATTTTCAATTGCTAGCCATTGATAGGTTCAATGAACTGGAATTTTTAATAATTGCTTTATCTGTGAATGAGCTTTATATACACTTGTTAAATTTCAATAAAAACAGTCTTTTTTTAATAGTATTACTTCGCTTTTTATGGTTCTACCGGTTTTTTCATAGTCCCAATTTTTCTCCAAAGTACGATGTTAATAAATAAGTAATCAATCGGGTTTTTTTTAAAGAATATATAGATTTGTTAAACACTATGAGTGTACATTAACATAAGTATGATATCCATTCAAAACCTGAGACTTAATATTCTGTTATTTACAAAATATACATTTCCAGTTTGCTTCCAAAGAATTTTTTTTATTTCATTTTAGAAAACTTAAATACTTTGACATATCACAAAGTAAACATATGTCGGATTCAATGTTTCATATTGAATCATGTTAGCTTTTTTTTCAGTCCTGAATTGATTACATGAAGAATAGTACTTGAAGTAATAAAAGTATCAATGGTAATAAAAGTATGCTAATACTTTTTCATTGCTAATAAAGAAGAGTCAAGGATTGGAAGAAGAAATGTTTTCAGCACTTTCTTTGCCATAATTTTTTAGGCTGCGTTGTTCTAATGATCATAATCATGTACCCTTGTTGTGGGGTCGTGGTTTTCAGTTCTGGTGTCACTGGACACTCACCGTACAGAGGGGCAAAAACATGTTAAATCTGTTTTAGCTCAATGTCCTTACGTTGGCAGGATGTGAAAGTTTGGAGAGTGCTGTTCCAGCCCGGATGTTGTTCTCGTCACTTCAATAGGGCTCAGAGTTTCAAGGTCTGTCGCCAATAGCCCTCATGTTGTTTTAAACAGCGACATTAATTAAAAAATAAATCAAATCACAATTGTAAGAAAATAAAGAAATAAGTACAACTTTAAAATCTGCAATTGCGAAAAGCATGTGGCGCTTAGCGTTCCCCATTTCACTTTTCTTTCAATTTTTTATCCTTTTTAGAGAAAAAAATTTTTATGTAATGAAAATACCAAATTTAAGATCGATGTGAAACTCACTTCAAGACCTGACCCAGGATTATTTTAATTTCAATATTCTCTTTTATTAAAAACATGCATGGTCTCAAAGCACGAAGAATAGTATTTTTTTTAAAAAAATAACCTTTCAAATTTAATGATTAAACCACTCCTCTTTTAAGCGTCTTTTTAGAAATGGGGGTAATGACTACAAAACAGAATTCTTTAATTTTGAGTTTGACATTTATTATATAGATCAAAAAGAACAAATTTAAACTTGAAACTTTCAGCGAAGTCCGTCTTGATTCGATCATTTAACACGTATGCATCAGTAAAAAATTAAATACGTAACGCATTGATTCTTTGTTAAATCAATGCAAAGTACTCAAAATACGCTGCTTTTCCATACAGATGCTAACTGAACCCTTAAACAAATTGTGGGCAAATCGCTTAGTAGGTCATTTATATTGAAATTTCCGGACCGCTTTATTCCATTAAAAAGAAAATCAGTTGATTCCCACTAGATCACATTGTATTCTTCCAATGCATTAGCTAGCCCATTAGGAAAATCAGCATGGCTAGCAATAGCAAGTGTCTTTTATGACCACTATTACCTGACGGTAATGATTGGTTGGAAGCGTGGCTTTGGCCGTCCATTTGAAACTTCCTAAAATTTCCATAATCGGTCTACGAAACAAAACTAAGAATAATTGGTGGCATTCCGAGCCAATTATCTGCGTAATACTTCACAAACCCGTAGTCAATTACTGGATCTTAGCATTATCAAGACAGAACATTGGTCAGAATAGAGGAAAGTTCTTTTGCTTTGTCTTTAATCAACCTGAGTGAATCCGACGGTAAAAGACACGCCTCGAATATGAATCGGGCGAATCGTCGAAAAGGATCCGTGCTTTCCCTAGCCGCAGATCATAAGAATAGATGAATTCCCTATCAATGATGATTTCGGTTGATCGCGGGAAATGAAGTAAGAGCACTTTGCCTGATGAATCCCGTGGGGATAAGAGTACTTAGGCATGCGTGAGTTCTTATTATTTTCCTTTTGAGATAGGGAATTAATTGTTGGCAATTCTTTTTTTCTCTCGATCCCTGTAGTTCCATTAGTTGGGGAGGATATGTGATATCTTTTGCATTAAATAAGAATATTACTTGGCAAGAAATATTGAATATGTTGGAAATATATATATATATATATATATTCGAAGAACCTCTGAAATCGAAAATCCAAAAGAATTAATCGAGCACAGTAAAATAATACAAAAGAATCTTTGAATTTTCTCGTCACTATATAGGATTTTAATATATTTATTTTAAAGAATTCTAAATTAAATTTTTAATTGCATTTTTACATAGTAATTTCAAAAAGTCATCATATTTTTCAATTCCTTCTATTAGCTCAATCTCTCTCCTTATGCATATATATATATATTATTCAAAT